>JAXCGZ010019249.1:0-5000 GCA_037179515.1 Halocaridina rubra
ATTATTATTATTATTATTATTATTATTATTATTATTATTATTATTATTATTATTATTATGCCACCTCTGGAATGCGAGGTCTTTATGTCTTAGTTCTTATATTACTATTTTGGCTATCTTGGACGTGTTGTTTCAATTAAAGATTATTATTGTTATTATTCATAAATATCAATTAGAGGCTTAAGAATCAGTGGCAATTGCTGATGTAGCTGCCATAATTTATTTTCATCCAGTGAATATTGTTTGCTGTAACTAATTTTACTAGTTAAATATTTACAAATCATCCCTTAATGTGACGTCCAACTGCAAATTACTGTATCGCCGAATTCGAAAAAAAAAGTGAATGAATTATGGATTTTTTTATATGAATCTGGAGAATTATATTGGGACGTGTGCGCGCAGACACTCCCATATTTTCAAATTCAATAAGTATTATCGGTTTCATTCATTAGAAGTACATATACAAAAGCACTGATATAATTAGTTATCTTTGGCACACTGGATGATATTATAAAACACAGTGCCCGTACATTACCATCACAAAAGTACTCCACGTTGTTTTCTGCAAATATGAATATTCATAAACACATATATACATAGCAAGCTATTGTGATAGGAAAATGGGAGATCCTCATCTTTCACCATTCTTCTCTGAAAACCAGTGAGAAATCATTGCCTCTTACGACACGCAGAAAATGCAAGTGTTGAGTTCTCTATACTTCTACTATCATCATATTGTATTTGGGTACTTTGTAAAGAATTCATACCTTTATTGCTTAAAGGAGAGTGAAGTGGGTACGCTTATTTGTATTATATTGGTCATGGCTCCACATTCTGAAATCACGGCCTCTTACGACACGTAGATAATACGAGAGTGGATTTTTCTACCCAACCGCAATACCCTTTTTTTTATATATTGGTCTTGGCCCTACATACTGAAAAATAATATAGAAGTAGTTGCCTCTTGCACACAGAGCATACGAGAGTGAAGGCTTTTCTACCCCACCACAAACAGCATGTATTAGGGTGCTTTATAGAGAATTCATACTTTTATAGCTTGCAAGATAGGCAAGTGGATACGCTTATACTTCTATATTGGTCTTGGCAGCAAACTCCATACTCATGGAGAGCTAGCTCAGTCCCCTCTCTTGCTTTCCCCTCACCAGTGATTCACCCCTTCCTTAAACTCTCTCTCACTTTCCCTCCCTAGCTATATTTCCACATAAGAGTGCACCTTCCCTCCTCCTCCTCCCCTTTTTGAATTTTGTGCACTCTTAGAAAATTGTCATTTATTAGTCACCTTCACTCGTGTCTTCCATATCTTTATTTTTATGTGCACAAAAAACACACTTAAGTCAGGTGATCGTAAACTTCAAGAATCCTTAAACACAAATATTTAGGAGCACCTTCTCCTTTACCATTTTCAAAAGAGTACCTCAAGATATTGTTCGTATAGACATTCTCAAAGTTTGAGACCATTAAATTTATGGGACAGCAGAGTAACTGGTGTTGGCATTTATATTTGCCGAGCCTGGTATCTCGTGTATATCAGGCCAAACTTGATTTTGCTTTTATAGCACCAAATATTATGACAAAATGTAAAGTGTGAAAGCAGTTAGTTATTCATATTGCATATTAACAGTATTAGTGCTCACTGGCAGACATAGTTTTTTTTAAAGGAAATTATGAGGATATTACTTAAGAGTGCAAGCTGGAGGGAATCGTATACCATTCCCTCCAGTTTGCACTCTTAAGTAACATCCTCTTAATTCCCTTAAAAAAAAAGTATGTCTGCCAAGCGAGCACTAGTATTGTTAATATGCAATATGAATAAATGCTTTCACCTCTAGTACAACACTCTGTCATAATATTTGGTGCTATAACAGCAAAATCAGGCTTCTCACCTCCAAATAATGATTATCTTCTACAGGAACCAAAATCATGATCAGTTATCATTAAGTCTTGAAGAAAAATGATGCATCACAATTATTACCGTTTTTCTTAAGTATATAAAACCTATTCCTAATGAGGCTAGAAAACATGATATTGATTTACAATAATTTTGTTAATGCACTTAATCCTTGTCACAGAGTAAGTGTGGAAACAAACTTACTTCCCAAATTTACCATCTTGCCCTGGAGTAACTCCAGTGATGAAGTAACACCAGTAATTATAGGCTATTGAAGTATTTATGAAAAATAACTCTTCCAATATTAATAAAAAGTTTTTGTAATATATATATATATATATATATATATATATATATATATATATATATATATATATATATATATATGTGTGTGTGTGTATATATATATATATATATATATATATATATATATATATATATATATATATATATATATATATATATATATATTATATATATATATATGTGTGTGTGTGTGTGTGTGTATATATATATATATATATATATATATATATATATATATATATATATATATATATATATATATATATATATATATATATGCGAATGGATTTCACATTCACAGTAAAAGAGGGCCTTGTTGTACCATGATATTTCATGAAAGTGCAGGGATGTAATTTAAATCAGTATTGAGTTTGCCAAAGTAGACATCAGTCAAGGAGTGTGAAACTTTTGGATTTAAACTTGTTACTGAGGATTTCATTAGTGCTGGAAGTAGTACACTCTTATTTTGTGACTTATAATGTTCACTTCTATCACTAAATCCTAAAACTTGTGTATCAAACTCTCATAACTGCAATTTATGAAGGGTTTATTGTATGTGCAAAAAAATTATTTAAAAATTATTTTTTCAAGAGTACCTTCCATGTTAGGACAATCAAACAAATAAAACAAACAGACTTGTATTCCCATTTTTTTTTACAAAGGCTATTTGTTTACTAAACTAAGCTTAACTTATAAGTAGACATGTAATTGAACTAATAAGTAATAGGATAATACATACCGTTAAATGAAATATAGCTTTCCCAGAAAATACTCATACTGTAATAAAAAAAAAATTTAACAATAATGTTAATTATAAAGTAGTAATAATAACACTCGTACAAGACGTTATTATGGGCATCATCACCATATTTGTATTCCTTACAAAGAGAATAATTAGTTCTTAACTTAGAGAACAAAGAAGGCGATATCAATTTACATATAGAGTGGTTGGTGTTAAGGGAAATTGCATTAAATCATTAAGTTTAATTAGTGTGTGAGCAGCAACTACTTGTCCAAAAGAAAACTGAATAGTTTGCCTTTGAAGGCTGTGAAAGAGGATGAATTTTTAAGATGCACGGGAATATTGTTCCAGAGTTTTGGCCCTTTAATAGTGATCATCTTTGAACCTGCATCTGTGTTTGTTCTCTGAATAAAGAGCTCACTACTCTGTCTTGTGTTGGTTCCCATTATATCCCTGACTGTTTTTAAATTAAATAGCCAGCTAGGATAATGATGGTTCAAAACTTTGTTTACAAAAACATAAATAGCATAGGCGACCTTGTTTTCTGCCCGCAGCCACACAAGTTTTTTGAGAGCTGGTGTAATGTGGTCATATATTCTTATTCCTCCCAGGGCAACTCGAGCTGCAAAATTAATAAGATTCTGTTATCTGTTTATCTGAGTCTTAGTGGTAGCTCCCCAAACAGTTGTGCAGTAATTAATGTGACTTGGGGCTAGAGATTCAACAACCGTTATTCGAGTGGTAGTCTCAAAATTGTCTTTTATACGTGATAAATACATTAGTGTTCCTGTAACCTTTTTGCATACATTATCCGTATGGGAATCAAACAACATGTAGTTATCAAAGTGAATTCCTTGATTTTTTACTGTTTTGCTAGGTGTAATGATATTGCTGCAAAAATTAATTGTTGTGTTTTCTGAAATTTGTGCTAGATGGTACCTTGAGCCAATAAACATGCATTGTGTCTTACTTTGGTTAATCAACAGCCCAATTTCTTGAAAATAGGTTTTAATTTTTGACAGAGTGTTTTCTGCTCTTAAGGTTAGCTCTGGGAGATTTATTAATATCACCACTAAGGAGTAGTTGAGTGTCATCTGCATATTGTACAACTAGACAGTCAGAAATGAAAGAAGATAGATCATTTCCGTAAATGGAGAAGAGGATAGGACTAAGTACTGATCCATGTGGTACACCAAATTATGGATTTTTTGGAGTAGAGATAATGCTGTTAAGACGTATAGACTGTTTGTGATTAGATAGATACTCTAAACCAGCTCGGTTCAATATTTAGGTTAATACATTAATTAATAAGAATTTCATGATTTACACTGTCAAAGGCTTTAGATAAGGCTAATAATACAAGCAGAGAGATTTTTCATATCGATATTATTGTAAATTCTATTAGTAACTTTGTGGAGTGCAGTTTCCTTCGAGAGTTTCGGTCTGAAACCATGTTGATTGATAGCTAATAGTCTGTTTGACTCTAAATATGACATAAGTTTGCATGCAACATTTTTTCTAATATTTTAGAGAAAATGGGTAGCAGGGAAATGGGACGATAGTTTGTCACATCTTCTCTGTCCCCCTTTTTAATACAGAGGTATTACATGTGATTTTTTCCAAGAGTCAGGAAACCTTTTAGTAACAATGGAAGTGTTTATAATAGCTAGAGTATGATACAATCATGGGTAGAGCATCTTGATGAATTGAAATGGTATACCATCTGGACCATACTAGCCAGAGTTTCTTAGGCTCTTTATGGTAAGAATTAGGGTAGCACAATCGACAGGATTGATCATGAAGTACTCTCATATGTGTACATTCGAAGAATTGTCATTTAAGTAGTTACTCTTGTTCACTGAGTTGATGTTTTCTTGTGTTTTCTCATATGTATTTTTCCCAACGTTAGCAAAATAGTTATTAAAGTTTTCCGCTCTGTCTTTCAACTTCATGATATTTTCATAACTTTCTGAGGTAGTCTTTCCATTTAGTATCATGCTTCTTATAGTCAATGGAATATTTTTGGGTTTCAATTTTTTTATG
>JAXCGZ010019249.1:10000-75931 GCA_037179515.1 Halocaridina rubra
TTTGCAATTAATTTTGAATATCATAGCAAATAATTAATAATAAAATATAGTGTAATAATTAATTGATGGCAGAAGAGCACTCTGCGATTATTAATTAAGAGTAATATTATTATGGTTTACATGTATTAATAGCAGATGAGCACTCTGCGGTTATTAATTAAGAGTAATATTTGTAGCAATGTTTTCAATAGCCCTTGTTGAGTGCTATCATCTACGTAAGCAGATATAGAATAATAATTTTCAGGTTAGATAATAAGTAGGTACATATACATATACATGCATGCACATGTGCCTAACTATATATATATATATATATATATATATATATATATATATATATATATATATATATTATTATTATTATTATATATATATTTTTTTTTTTTTAATGAGTGACACCAGGACAGGCAGAAACTGCCCTCATCAATAAAGGCCCGGGCATGAGAAAATACCAAGACGAAAGAAGAGAAAAAGGTTAAGGGCAAGGCAGAGATGAGGTAATGTCACACAAAGGAGAACGACAGACAGAAAAAAAAAGTCAAAGTACAGAGGACCCAGAGATATGGAGGACTAGGCCCTGAGATGACGATAAATCCGCTTTTTAAAGGAAGATAGGTCAAAAGAATTAGGAAAGACAGAATGAGGAAGAGAGTTCCAGAGTCTGGAGGTAGATGGGAAGAATCAGTTGCTGCACCGACCAATCCGCGAGCTACGAATCTCCACACAGTACCTGTGAGATGAGGCCGCTTGGCGAGTGTTACGCGGCCTCGGCATTGGGGCATGGATGCAACTCGCCAACTCATCAGAGCAGCGATGGAAGTAGTGGCGATAGAAAAGAGGAAGGGAAGATATGTTATGGCGAAGAGAGAGAGAATCAAGATTAGAAGTAAGAGAAGGATCATTAATGAGTCTGACTGCCTTAGATTCAATACTATCAAGGAGATAACTCTAAGAAGAAGCACCCCAGACGTGTGAGTAGTATTCTAAGCAGGGAAGGATAAGGCCTTTATATATATATATATATATATATATATATATATATATATATATATATATATATATATATATATATATATATATATATATATATATATATATATATGGCCAATTAGATGAGCAATAGAAATGCCACTGGGGCTTCATTGTCATACATATCTAGGGGAGAGAGAGAGAGAGTGTGTGTGTGTGTGAGAGTTTGTGGTATTAATTTCAGCAAAAGGAGTTATTAGTCCTTTCCACCGATAAAGATGCATACATGCATGCTCATACACATCATTGTCATCTGAGGGTGACACAATAAAGGAAAAGAACAGACTGAGCAAACAGTCCGAGCATTGAGAGTTCAGAAACGGGCAGTGCAAGGCCCCGGAGGAAAAAAAAAGTGCATGTAATCAATTGCATATACATACACATTTACACCCACACATACATACATACACACATAAACACAGCACCATCTAATGGAAGAGAAGTTTTAAAGGAAAACTAAAGGAAAGACTGAAAGCCCTTCCCCCTCTCTACCCTTCAAATTATGTACATGAGAGAGAATTGCGTCAGCTTAATCCATTATTATTATTATTATTATTATTATTATTATTATTGCTATTATTATCATGATTATTATAGTTATTATTATTATTATTATTATTATTATTATTATTATTATTATTATTATTATCATCATCATCACCCTATATAGAGATACGAATCAAAAGTAGTAATTCTTGATACACATAGACATACATTACAGAAGTGACTTTAAAAAGAAGCTTCCATTAAAAGTTCTTCAGCTATGATGCTTTCCCTGTTTACTGGGAAATAAGATTTTTTCTGGTATCTCTTACCTACCGCTCCTTCTCCCCGCCTCATTTCTGTCCTTCTTTCCTTTTCACATCCTGTTACTCTCTTGCCTTTCCTGTTTAGACACTCTCTCTCTCTCTCTCTCTCTCTCTCTCTCTCTCTCTCTCTCTCTCTCTCTCTCTCTCTCTCTCTCTCTCTCTCTCTCTCTCTCTCTCTCTCTCTCTCTCTCTCTCTCTCTCCATGGCTGAGAATTTTCCTTATTTAACCATCAGGCTCGATGAATAGTTAGGCAGATAGATAAATAGACAACCTCTAGAACTTATACAGATATACGAAGAGATAGATTTTAATGTTTGTTCCAGCACCGTCCTTTCATGACAAAGATTTATTTGAAGTCCTCCATGTCTCTTTGAATTCAGCAACCCACCAATTAATTTATGTTAAAATTAAATATATGATTAGATAAATAGATAAATAAGTATATGAACGAATAAAAATATAAATAAGTAAATACTTATTCGCTATGTGGGTTTACCTTCATGGTTGAGTATATTTTTACTCCAAGAAATTAGATCTTTTCTTCAGTAATATCAGATTTTAATCAGTGTAAGCAATAATTTAATAAACATCTTAAGCGTCTGGAGAGAGAGAGAGAGAGAGAGAGAGAGAGAGGGAGAGAGAGAGAGAGAGAGAGAGAGAGAGAGAGATTATAGGAGTGTTTCAGTGAGGTGAAAAAGGGATATTTTAGGCACACGTCATGTAAGGAAGAAACGATGGGGAGGAGTGTACGGACGTCAAGGGGGGGAGGGGTATTTAAAAGAAAATCGTATTCATTTTTTTTCTTTTTCTCTTTATTGTTTTACTGTTACTCTTCCCTCCGGTTTTCTCTGCACTCTTCAACAAACTTTTCCTTGTCTGTAAATTTATCGGTAAAGTTCGTGATACAACACATTTAAATAGAACTTCTTGGATGATATAATATTCAGAGATATGTAAAATTATTTTTTTTTATCATTTTGTTGTTGTTGTTTTTATAATCGTTGTTGTTGTTGATTAGCAATAACATTATTGAATAGATTAAGTTAATTGTGCCCACTTCTTTGAATATATATTAGATTAATACTAGAGACTGAAGGATAGTTCTGATAAAAGGATATGTACATATTTATTTAAATTTAAGTGCCTCTGTTTGTATGTTTTAGAATATACAGATAGGTAGCGAGCTGGATAGATAGATTGATTAATTGATAGAAAGAGAGAGAGCTAATTATTATCTATATTTGGAGAGAAGAAAGTAATAAAGAACACTGAAGTAAAAATATGTTAAAGGATTACCATATGGGCATTCGGGACATATTTTGAGGTACAAGCGCAGTAGGGGTTTGTATGTGTATATGTGTGTGTGTGTGTGTGTGTATGAGAGAGAGAGAGAGTTTAAGGAGTAGGGAAAAGATATGAGAAAGATTCCTGTTTCCCTCTCCACGTGCTACGCTGAGGGGGAGAAGAGGATCTGGTGATACTAAAGAAAAAAAAATATAGCCAGGGAGCATGCCCGGCATCGTTCTGAAAAGGGGAAATGCTGTGTCTAGAGAATGCTTTTCATTTTTTTTTTTTTTACTTAAAACACTAGAACGGTCAATGCCCCTATCTAAACCTTAGACTAAGTTGTAGGAAGTTAGTTTTTTTTTCTTTAACGATACAAATCTACGAGTTACTAACACAGATTACTTAGTTATTAAGCCCTGTTACCATTCGACGATGTCTGGTATAAAGTTAGTCTTTACTTCTAACATTATACATTTAGGAGTATACAAAAAAGCTTACTAAGTCTGCAGAATTTGTTAGCCTTCGACTGTTTCTGGTATGGACTTTATCTTACCCATTAAACTCATATATAATGTTGTCATCCAACACCTAATTTGCATAAGTCTTTCGCCTTTTATTTAGTGGGCTTTATTTGCCCTTGACACTTTCTGGTGTGAACTTTATCTTATCACTAAATCAGTGTATCCAGAGGTATACATTGACAGCCTGCTGAATTATTAGTCTTTCTTAGTACTCCACGGTATCTGGTATGAAGTTGGTTCATCCACTAAATTCATACATGCTGGAGTGTATTTACACATAAAATCTGTCTGAGTTAGTAGGCTTTGTTAGCACTCATGATTTATTGTATGACGTTTGTCTTACCACTAATTTTATACATTCAGGGGCGCAAAAGCACATAGCTTACGAAATAGTAGATTTTATCACTTGACTGATTCTGGCATGAAGCTTGTCGTACAACTAATTTCATCAAAAGACATTGGTCTTGTCATTTCAACTCCAGAGACAAAGTACTTTTCCAGTATCTCGCAAGTGCCTCACCTTGTATTAAACAAGCAAATGGTTAAGGTGTGCGAAAATCACAAATATTTGGGAATACCAGTTCCTTCTCCCCCTCACAGAGTATGTCAAAGATTTGTTTGAAAGACTGCAACAGGGACTCAGACCGTTAAAGCTTCTTGCCAGTAGGGTATCTGGTGTTGGTATTAACATATGCCGAACTTTTTATCTCGCATATGTCAGTTCATTAGTCGACTATCACACCCTGCAGCTCTGTACTATGACTACCTCTATCTTAAGACCCCTAGAAAAAATTCAGAACAAAGCTATGAGGATTATTCTTGGCTGCCCTATGAGCACCAGAATTATTAATATGCAACATGAATTAAACCTCCCACCTTTGATAGAACATATCAAACAGTCAGCGGTGATATTTGGTGTTAAATTAGCGAAATCAGCTCAGCCTCATCCATGTAATGCTGGTCATTTGCAAGGGCCGCAGTCAGCGCCAACAATCATTAAATCACTAATAAAAGGTAACATACAGTATGAAAGACAAATTCACCCCAAGATATTTAAGCTTATAACCAATGAGACAAAAAAAACATAATGTAACACTATTTACTGAGAGTGGTCCTGCACGATTAATAAATCCTTGCAAGAGGATTGGGCCAGAAATTCTCTTTCCAATATTATCATCTGGTCCGAATGTCGCTCCAGTTATTAAAAATCATCAATGGTTAGATGAAATTGAAGTCTTTATTGGAACTAGTTTCCCAAATAGCAATGAAACACTCTGCATTTACACTGATGGGTCTCACACAAGCAGTACAGGAGGGTCTGGGTGCAGCATTATAGTTTATGAAAATTTTGAAGGGTAGCAAATATTTGACAAAGCACTGAGTATGCCAAAGTGGTCATCAATCACCGAATGTGAAATTGTTGGACTAAAACTTGCTATTGAACATGTTCTCAGTGCTAGGAAAAATGCTATCATATTCTGTGACTCACAGAGTGCGCTTCTGTCACTGAGATCATTGAAAAGCTCCTACAAAACTCACATGACTGAAATTCAAGAGGCTCTTATTAACTGCGCAAAATTTAAACTCCAAGTTAAGTTTTCATGGGTACCCTCCCATGTTGGGATAGTAGGTAATGAAAAGGCTGACAGGCTGGCAAAAATGGCAACTGAGAGTTCAGTGTCTGAATCTATAACCACACTGTCTCAGTTCAAAACAATGTTGTATAATGAGATTATGGAAGAGCAAGAACTTTCTACACTCACACAACATGTAAGCAGCTGTTCGATCCAACATTACGAAAACTTCAGAAGGCTGAGACACAAATACAGCATGGGTAAAATGCTTACAGGTGACTGTGATAGAGTTGCTGCCCGCATGAGACTTGGTTATAGAAATATATGGGAGGTGAATTGCGAGAAAACTGGTAGAGAGCACCCAGAACACTCAAAATGCCATTTATGTGAGTGTGAAGGGGGCAACAATTTAGTACACTACATTACAGAGTGCACAAAGCTTAAGGACTTCAGACCTCTTGGTCTGAGCTACTTTGAACTTTGTGTGCACTTTTGCGACCCAGAGAACTTATATCCTATACTTAGTGTATACCCAACATTGAAAATGTAATTCTTTTACCCTATCTAAACATATTTAAATTACCTTTTCTATCTGGGAAAAAAAAGGAAAGAAATAAAAATGGGGGAAAGGTGGAGGGAATACCTTCTCTCTCTCTCTCTCTCTCTCTCTCTCTCTCTCTCTCTCTCTCTCTCTCTCTCTCTCTCTCTCTCTATATGTCTTTTTATATACATAAGCCACTTTTCCCCTTATAAGGTGAGTGGCTGAGTAAAGGAATAATGCTCTGACTTTCTGGGAAGAGAAAGTACAGAGAGGGGGTCTCTCATTCCCTTCGTTCCGCCCCACTTAGTCTACTCTTACGACACGCAGGGGAACATGGAGGAAGTATTCTAGCCCCCTCCCTCAGGAGCTCATATATATTTATATGTGAGTGTGTACATATATACATGTATATATATGTATATGTATGTCTATATGTATCAATAATTACTACTTTTGATTCGTAACTCTATCTATATGCAAAAGCTGTAGTAATGATGATGGTAATAATAATAATAATAATAATAATAATAATAATAATAATAATAATAATATTGATAATGGATTAAGCTGACGTAATTCTCTCTCATGTACATAATTTGAAGGGTAGAGAAGGGGAAGGGCTTTCAGTCTTTCTTTTTCTTTTCCTTCCAAATTTCTCTTCCATTAGATGGTGCTGTGTTTATGTGTGTATGTATGTATGTTTAGGTTTATATGTGTACGTATATGCGATTAATTACATGCACTTTCCTTTGTTGTGTTACCCTCAGATGACAATGATTTGTATGAGTATGCATGTATGCATCTTTATCTGTGGAAAGGACTAATAACTCCTTTTGCTGAAATGAATACCGCAAACTCTCATTCTAGTGTGCATGCATGCATATGTATATGTACCTACTTATTACTCTAACCTGAAAATTGTTATTCTATATCTGCTTCAAATTGTCTGCAGTGGTACTGTGGAAAAGTTGAGATTAAACTTAGATGATAGCACTCAACAAGGGCTGTTGAAAATATTGTTACAAATATTACTCTTAATTAATAATCGCAGAGTGCTCATCTGCTATTAATACATGTAAACCATAATAATATTACTCTTAATTAATAATCGCAGAGTGCTCTTCTGCCATCAATCAATTATTACACTATATTTTATTACTAATTATTTGCTATGATATTTAAAATTAATTGCAAATTCTATTAATATTTTATTTATACATAACCAAATAGATTGCAATGTTTATCAACTGCAATATCACTGGGAGTGCCCATGTGCACATGTTCCCATTTACAGTTATCTGAATAAATAAAAAAAAATTAATCCATCCATGGATAAACTCACACAGCCTTGCATCCTTTGTAGGCTTTGTTAGCTCTCGATTGAGCTGGTATGAAGGTTGTCTTACCTCTAACTTCTTACATAATAGGGTTTAGTAACAAATAGCCTGCTGATTTACTAGACATTGTTTGCCTTTGAAGGAATCTAGTATAAAATTTGTCTTACACCTCCTTCATAGATCACAAGGTGTGCCAAAACGTCCTGCTGCGCCAAGAAGGTATATAGTCTCGATGGTATCCCTGCAAGGTTCCTTAAGGAGTTTGCAGATGAAGTGGCATCCGTACCTTGCTGTCTTTTTCGCCTCATTCTGTCAACCAGTGTCTATCCTTCTTCTTGGAAGCATGCTCTAGTGCAGCCTGTTCCTAAGAAGGGTGGCCGCTCTATTTCTTAAAACTACCGACCTATTGCCCTAACCTCTTCTATCTCTAAAGTTTTCGAAACTTTGCTCAATGCTCACTTCTTGAAACGCCTTGAATCTAACTCACTTATCTCCGATCACCAGCACGGCTTCTGCAAGGCAAGCTCCTCTGGTGACCTCCTGACCTATCTTACTCATGTATGGTCATATCCTGGGAACTATGACGAATCCTTTATCGTCGCCCTTGATATCTCTAAGGCTTTTTGTCAGAGTGTGGCACAAGGCTCTGTTGGCCAAACTCCTTGTCTATGGCTTTACCTCTTCTCTGTGTTCTCTGATTTCCAGTTTTTTTTTCTGACCGTTTTATATCTGTAGCTGCTGACGGTGCAACATCTAGCCCATCCCCTGTTACCAGTGGTGTTCCACATGGCTCTGTTCTTTCACTTACTCTGTTCCTTCTATTCATCAATGATCTTCTACATTGATGAGAGTAGAATTATTAAAAAAAAGGGAAAGGAAAAGACAAAGAAAAAAAAAGAAATACATGTGCATATAAACAATTGCATATACATACACATATACACCCACACATATATGTATGCACACATAAACACAGCACCATCGTATGGAATAGAAATTTAAACTGAAAAGAAAAGGAAAGACTGAAAGCCCCTCCCCTTCTCTTCCCTTTGAATTATATACATGAGAGAGGTTTATATCAGCTTAATCCATTATTATTATTATTATTATTATTATTATTATTATTATTATTATTATTATTATTATTATAATTTTTATTATTATTACTATTATTATTATTATTATTATTATTATTATTATTATTATTATCATTACTTTTATTGTTATTGTTATTATTATCATCATCATCACCATGATCACCATTTCTATAGCTCTTCTATATAGATAGAGTTACGAATCAAAAGTAGTAATTCTTGATACAAATACGCATATATATATATATATATATATATATATATATATATATATATATATATATATATATATATATATATATATATATATATATATATATATATATATATATATATATATATATATATATATATATACACACTTTGAGAAGGTGACCAGTTTAGGTCACGAAATTAATAAAGTACTTTTTATATATATATTTTCGTTTTTTATTTAATGGGCTTTTCCTACCATATATATATATATATATATATATATATATATATATATATATATATATATATATATATATATATATAACATATATACACACACACATATATAAATACATATATGAACCACTGAGAAAGGGGGGCTAGAATACTTCCTCGGTGTTCCCGTGCGTGTCGTAAAATTAGGCTAAATGGGGGAACAAAGGGACTGGAACACATATCGCATGCATGTGCATGTATGTGCACACATATGCTTGTAAAGTATGACGGTTAAAAATGTGTATCTGAAATGCTATTATAGTTGTAGATATTAAATAAATTGGATACCTGTATATATTGGCAGTGTTCTATCCATTTAATTGATTTCCTTGGGTACACCACATCTGCACCCTAAATACCTAGTAAATAGTAGGTAACTGACTAAATAACTGAAGTGCGAATTTTAGAATACAAACTGGTTCTTATGGACTAAACTTCGGATTAAAACTAGCAGTAAACCGTTGAGAATCTTCAGTTTCCTACTTAGTTATATTAAAAAGACTTAAAGTTAGTATGTCCAATCTATGTTATAGTCCTTTTAGCAGCTAAGCGGAATCTGTGAGCTGACGTAGCTTAGGGTTCTGTATATCACGAAAGGAGAAGACCTACAGAGTTTGTAATGAAAGAAATGTTATTAGAATATCACTTGAAGAGTAAAATGCTTAGTAGAGATTGATGCCAGTCTTATCGCAGTCTTATATATCTTGTACAATATCAACTGGATTATACTGATTTTTTCTTGGAAGTGCAGTAGTCATAGTGCATTCCTAATATTAGCCATAAGACTAAATGTTAACATATAAGCTTAGTCGTTTTTGGAATATTCAAAAATGCCTATTTTCTCGACTGAGCTCCCTCTTATTGGTGCAGAGAGGCCTTGTTCGTGGCATGTGGTGTGGGTATTGAGAACAGTGTGCCCTGGTAGTCTTTTTGGGCAAGGTGCCACGGGAACATTGCCAGGGCGCATACCCCCAGTCGTAGCTTATTCGGATGATAATACTACATTTCACTGATAAAACAATAAATGGAGAAATAAAACTGAGAAATTTTGAGGTCAACATCCGTTTTCTTAATCAATTCAACATGTTTTGTATACTTAAAAGTCTTTGATAATTGATTTAATTTTCAGGGAATTATAAATGTTGAAAACACCCGTTGTTCAAAGGACACACTTCGTCTTCTTTGACCATTCATTTGACACCCTGCCGAGAGAGAGAGGAGAGAGAGTGAGAGAGAGAGAGAGAGAGAGAGAGAGAGGAGAGAGAGAGAGAGAGAGAGAGAGAGAGAGAGAGAGAGAGAGAGAGAGAGAGAGAGAGAGAAATATTACAGTGGTGGCCCTAAGCTATGCCAATATGAGGTAAAAAGAGAAGCTTGGAAGTAGAGGAATGCAAAAGGGGAAAGAGAAGTTTGAGAGATAAAAGAATGGATGGAAAAAAAAAATATTTTCGATGTGAAGTAACTGTATACCATTTTTTTTTTTCAATCCGTGTGACCAACAGGAAGAAAAAGTCTCGTTTTTTATTGCTCTAAGAGTCTAATGGAATTCCAAACCCAACGCAGATCCTGTTTCTTCATTAACCACGTACATCGAGTGAAATACTCACTGAACTCCAAGGTTAGAAAAATCCTGAAAATTTCTCTCTCTCTCTCTCTCTCTCTCTCTCTCTCTCTCTCTCTCTCTCTCTCTCTCTCTCTCTCTCTCTCTCTCTCTCTCTCTCTCTCTCTCTCTCTCTCTCTCTCTCTCTCTCTCTCTCTCTCTCTCTCTCTCTCTCTCTCTCTCTCTCTCTCAAGTTCCAGTCCTTTTAGTATATAACACTTGTTTTTTGGAAAACTATATTTTGGCCCATGGATTGTCTCAGGTTTCCCTATTAACTAATCCTTTCGAAGTTTTCACGCAATATGTTATGCTAAGATGAGGGACAGATTACCTCTCTCTCTCTCTCCATCTATCTATATCTATCTATCTATCTATCTATCTATATATATATATATATATATATATATATATATATATATATATATAATATGTATGTATGTATGTATGTATTTCTCCATTTTAATAAGGGTTTGGCCAGTTGATATGGGTATTAGTGTAAATATCTCTTGCTGTTTATTTATCTATATATCTATTAGTCACAGTATTAATGGAATGTTATTATTATTATTATTATTATTATTATTATTATTGTTATTATTATTATTATAATGAGTTGCGCCTTCTCAACATCCCATGTTATTACTGTGTCTCTTAATGTATTTTTTTAATATTTTTTTTTTATTTGAGGGTTTTAGCCTCCCATGGCTCATTCTTCCTTTATTTACTCGACAAATTCTTCTTTACTTCTCCTGCATGGGGTTATGTCGACGAATTGGGCGGAGTGACGGAATTGGTCCTTATATATTTTTATATATTTAAGTTTTAAAGTATTTATTTGTATATTAATTTATTATTATATTATTTATTTATTTATGTAAGCCTGCCACGGGGGGGGGGGAAGCCAGCTCTAGTCTGTGCTGGGCCTTGAGGGTTGGTGTCAGGAAGAGCATCTCCGGCCGTAGAACTTTACGCCAATACTGAAACTTATCTCCAAGAGACCCCATTTAAAATTAGGAATAGATGCTGATAATTATTTATTTGCTAATTTATATATTTATATGATTATTTTTATTGTTGGTTTTTATTTGGAAGCAGAGCAGTAACCTAGGAATATTTTGCCTTGTCTCGTGCCTGTGCTCTTGGTTCAGCAAATAGCCTCCTATTTACACTTATGTACTCATTATTCCTTTATTTATATATATATATATATATATATATATATATATATATATATATATATATATATATATATATATATATATATATATTTTTTTTTTTTTTTTTTTTTTTTTTTTTCCCAGAGTGAATTCTAACTCATATCTTTTGGTATGGCAGACTAGTCTGTAAACTACAGACCATTATGTCTATCTATATATTAGTCAGTCTTTCTATTTATCAGTTTACTTATCTATATATCTATATCTATCTTTGTATCTATATAGATAGATAGATAGACAGACTCACCTCATTCCACTTACACCCAGCTCAGGAAAAGATAAAAAGTATTATGTCGTTTCTAACGAATACTATAAAATAATTTTTTGCTCCTTAGGAAACATATAAATGACATTATTTTTGCTAATTATTATCTATTTATTTTTATATTAATTCTTCCTCTACGGAATTTTGGGAGAGGGGAACAGTGTCTAATTAAAGGGGAGAGGGAAAGGTGAAGAGGGTTGACTAAGGGGATGTCAGCGTCATCCGGTAACTCTACATGCTGTTGGCACGATGCCCACCTGAGCGTGGCATCAGTGCCGTGTATGGGCAAATCTTGCCTCACCGGGCTACCTTTCCATACGCCTCCACTCTGATAACCTCTCTCTCTCTCTCTTCTTACTCTTCCTATTCTCTATTTGGGATGTTTTCTTGAGTTTTTGTATTAAATTAAATAAAATTAAGAAATACGCGGAAAGAAAATTTACATTTTCTTCTCTAGACACCTTCAATGAGTCTATATGGAATTATTGTTATTATTATTATTATTATTATTATTATTATTATTATTATTATTATTATTATTATTAAAAATTAATATTCCAAAATAGCAAATGTATTCCAAATTTATATCACTGAATACTATTCATTATGTTACTAGGCTATTTTAATGTTCTCCATGCATAATTTTAGTGTGCAGTCCAAAGTGCTGCATGGACATCATTGGATTGTCTTCTGTGTAGTAGGTTCGTAGCCTTATCCAGGACAGCTAACAAAAACCAAAAAGAGGTAAATATAAATGAACACATCACTACACACAAACACGAGGGTTACATTTAGACCCCCTTTATGCGCACATACTCTCACAGAAAAGCGATCTCTTATTTCGCTTCATTACATTTATGCAACTTGTCTTATTGATGCTATTAAGAATTGCATATATATATATATATATATATATATATATATATATATATATATATATATATATATATATATATATATATATATATATATTGCTTTCCTAGTTTTGGGTACTTTAACATTTCCATTTGGATCTGTGTCTCTTGTATTATACAATTGTGTTACTGTCCTTCTCTGAAGAAGAAGAAGAAACTGATAATTACGATCTGATGAAATCGTTTAGGGCAAAGTGCCAGACTTGATCTTTGCTTCCGCCTCCTTCCAGGGCGAGTCTCTTTTTAAAGGTGAACACTAGATTAGGTCTTGTTTGGGTGATTGAAGTCTTATTTTTCCACATCTCTATTACCTTCCAGGCCATGTTAGGTCCGTTTTACGCTAAGATTGAAGAATTTGTAAAACCTTTTCTTTACAAAAGTAATTTACAATTATTTTAAACAAAATATAATATGGCTTAAATTACACTTGTAAATTGTACTTAGTAATTGTTGTAGTTTAGAGGTAGAGCACGCACGTAGCAACAACAAACCCAGCATCTCGTGTTTGATCCTCTCCCTGGGGCTTTAGGAAGGGCATCCAACCCTAATGCCTCCAGCATTAACCATGACTGATCACTACCATCATGGGTAAAATGGTGAGGGAAAAAAGTATATATATATATATATATATATATATATATATATATATATATATATATATATATATATATATATATATGAGGGAGGGGGCAAGAATACTTCCTCCGTGTCGTAAAAGTCGACTAAATAGGGCGGAGCGAGGGGGCTGGGAATCCCCTCTTCTGTAGTTTCTTCCCGCATAGGCAAGGTATTTTGCTTTGACTCAGCCACCCCCCTTATAAGAGGAAATGTCTCATATATATATATATATATATATATATATATATATATATATATATATATATATATATATATATATATATATATATATATATATATATATATATATATATATATATTTATATATGTATGTATGTATGTATGTATGTATGTATGTATGTGTGTGTGTGTGTGTGTGTGTGTGTGTGTGTGTATGTATGTATGTATGTATCAGAGGAAGTTCCTGCCTGCACATGTCCCCATGTACTGCTATAGGTATGATAATAAGAACTATAAAAAGTGAATAGCTATCAACTGTTTGTAATTGCTATCCATGTAGTAGGTTGGACCATGTGACCATTCAGTCGTTGCGGTACTACACCAAAAGGTTTTTTGGACTTACATAGGACTGTCCAGGACAGTTCGATGTTGAGTCTTCCTTCAGTTACGGTTCTTTTCCTATGCCTACATTAACGCCAAATGTTCTTGGATATTCGTTACACATTTTATTATCCCTTCCCATCTAACAAGTCACAACACTCCAGCTCTATTTCTCTTTACTTTGTTTTCTTCGTGCCCAGGCTCAATGTGGACAGTTTTTCCTTTCATCTTGGTGTCAACAAAAATTGGATGTTGATTTTAAATTGATAAATTGTATTAAACTTTGTTTTTATTAGTTTTCTTATCATCGCATATATATATATATATATATATATATATATATATATATATATATATATATATATATATATATATATATATATATATATAAACGGAAAACAACATATGGAAATGTAAGAAGAAGGTAGAGGAAGAGTAGAAATCGAAAGAGAAAATTAAGGTTTAGAAGAAGAAATAGAAAACGGTTCAGAAGAAGAAGAAAACGGCTCGGAGGAAGAAGAAGAAGAACAGGGCGGAGCGATAGTAAAAGCCTGGCGGCAGTGGCTATTTACGTCAACCCCTCACGTGTTCTCGTTTCTCTTAAGCTCCTGCCCCCACCCAGTGCCAAACTCCAATACCCAGAGGGCCACCACACCCTTCCCATGTTTCCCCCTCGTTTAAATTTCCTCTTTCCTATTTTATATATATATATATATATATATATATATATATATATATATATATATATATATATATATATATATATATATATATATATATATATATATATATATATATATATATATATATATATATATATATATATATATATATATATATTCAAGTAACCCATATGCATCATTTATGTGTGAAGTTAATCATTATATGTCTATAGCGTTTTCAGTTAGAACTTTAATATCAAAACTGTATACATCAAGTGGAGAGTTTACATATATATATATATATATATATATATATATATATATATATATATATATATATATATATATATATATATATATATATATATATATATATATATATATATATATATATATATATATATATATATATATATATATATTATATATATATATATGTGTGTGTGTGTGTGTGCGTGTGTGTGGGTGTTATATGAAGAATTTATTTTGCAAATTGTATTTTTGTTTTATTAATATAGAATTATGTTTACTTTTGAGTGTTTGCTTGTAATTATTTCCATCAATAGTTTATACTACAAATTGCATTGTGTATTTTCATTTACTTTAGTTTTATATTAATTTTTTTTAAATTCTTTTATTAACTCTTTTTAAGTTTTGATATTCATCATTAGAACAAACAGGTAGGGGAGTGAAATCGTTGAAATGCATTTGTTGATGACTGGTTGTCAAGATTTTCATAATTATATGAAGTGTGTCATTATTGAAAATACGAAAGTTTAATGCACACGTGCATGTATGCACTCATGTGAATGTATGCGTTGAAGGCTAAAGCAAGTTTGTTCAAGTGCAAAGGAAATCAATTTTGCTTGTCATCTAATCAGAGATTTGGTATTTGTAATCAGTAACTCATGTGTATGAAAAATCAGATTTTAGTCTGCTTTATGCAGTTCATATATAAACTCCCCTTATGATTACGTTCAATACTGCCACTGCCGTAATATAAATATGCAAGATTGTATTGTTATTAATAGCAGTCACAGAAATAATAGTAATTTCTAAGTCTGCATCCAAAAAATTGGGTGTTGTTTCGTTTTCTTCATTACTTTTCCTCTTTACAGTTACTTAAAATCTATAAAGGTCATATCCGTCCCTGCTTAGAAATACTGCTCACATATCTGGGGTGCTTCTTCTTATACTTATCTCCTTGAGAGGATTGAATCTAAGGCAGTCTGACTCATCAATGACCCTTCTTTTAATTTTAATCTGGATTCTCTTTCTCTTCGCCGTGAAGTATAATCCCTTTCTCTTTTCTATCACTACTACTTTCATCGCTGCTCTGATGAGTTGGCGAGTTGCATCCCTCTTTCACTGCCGAGGCTGCATAACTTTCACCTAGCAGCCTCATCACAAGTACTGTGTAAAGATTTGTAGCTTGTAGATTGGTTGGTGCAGCAACTGCCTCTTCCCATCCACCTCCAGACTCTGGAACTCTTTCCCTCCTTCTATCTTGCCTAATTCTTATAACCTATCTAACTTAAAAAACTGGATCTACCATCATCTCAGGGCCTAATCCTGCCATATCTCTAGGTCCTCAGTACTTCGGTTATTCTCCCAGCCTGACCTTTTCCTATTGTGTATCACCCCTATTTCTGCCTTGTCCTTAACCCAATGCCCGGACTTAATGAGGGTCATTTTTTTACCTGTTTCAGTGTCACAATCATACTCAAATAGTAGTATATAGAACCCCAATTCAGAACCCAAGAACAGAAGCCAAGGAGTTCTTTCGTGCATGATTATGATGTCATATCTCATTTTCCTACTGAGGATGCATTTCTTAAAAGTTGAATTAGGAAACGAGGTTGAAAATAAAAATCTGACAATAGTCTGTAATATTAAAAAAAGGAGGAAAAGTTGGTTCAAGTGTGGTTTTCCACTGTGTTTCACATTTCAAGAGCTATAATAATGAATATCCACACGAACGAGCTAGGATGATGAGGTAGTGCCTTCAGGTAAAAAAATAATAGGATTACTGGTTATCTAGTCTGTAAAGTCAGACACTTTTCATCATAAAACCTGCATGCACTCATTCAATAAAGAGTGAAGCCTTATAGCTTATTCATAATTAAGGTATGAGAGAATGGCACATCTAAAGGCACCTCGTGCAATTTCTGTTTCCTAGACTAACTCTGTAATTAGGAGGAGAGGGTAATGGTTGTGGGGATGAATGTTGGTAAGTTTCTGTTTTACTAAGGGGATTCAAGGTACAGAACTCGGTTAAGAGCTCACAAACAGACAGGAATGTAGGAAATAATAATGCACTGGTTTTGTATTAACTCTTTAACTCCCTAGCTAAAGGCTATGTACCACCATATATATATATATATATATATATATATATATATATATATATTTTTTTTTTTTTTTTTTTTTTTTTTTTTTTATTTATTTATATTCAGTATTTTTTTCTCCAGTGCCATGAGAATACTGCTGAGCAAAGTGCCAAGATCCTGGATGGTAGACGAGAAAAAGGATGATGGTTACACGGCTCTTCATCTAGCTGCACTCAACAACCATGTTGAGGTAAACTTTATCCTCACATCGTAACATTGGTTGAGTACTGTATTAAAATCTTCACATCACACACTAGCTACTTTTCTTCTACAGAATCTTCCTTGTTTTCTTTTGGCAGTATATTAACATAGCGAAGCTACTATGTTAACTTTAATGCAGCATATTCTTTCAAAAGTCACCCTCAATCACAGTATACATGGATTCATATATATTTTTTCCCTTATTTCAACATTTTCACATGAATACTGCCTAGAAAAGCTTTTTGTTGTGCTTTTCTTCAAGGAGTAGTTCTTATGCCTTTACCATAACTCTTTGCAGTCTTCATTTTTAAATCATCTGTATTTAACATCATTTTGTCATGCATACATATTTTATTTAATTCTTTCAGTGTTACTGTACCTTTAAATTTTCTTAAGAAAGGATAAAAACAAAACATACCTAAGTCAGTATTGTTCTTCTTTTTGAATCTCTTCTGCACCATTTTTATAAGAAGGAAATCCAAATGTTTTTCAGGTTGCGGAATTACTTGTTCATCAAGGTCGAGCTAACATGGATCTCCAGAATGTAAACCTTCAAACTCCTCTTCACCTTGCAGTTGAGAGGCATCACACTCAGATTGTCAGGGTGAGTAATTCAAATGATTTTTTTTTCACCATTATTTCACATTTGGGAGTTGATGCTTACAAATTGAATGTGGGGAGTTAAGGCTGGATCCCCTTCCAGTCACCCCACCTAGGGCTCGAACCCTGGTCTGTCAACCCCTGATTAGAGCATTTTACTGCTATGCTACAGCAGTGTGAAACAATATTTTTTATATTTATTTGTAGTAGAAACTATTCTTAATGCTCGCTCAAAAGAGAAAATAAAGAATATCTTTCTCTTTAGATTAATAAATTACAAGTAATATAAGTATAAAAAGTAAAAATTTATTTTAAATTACATAAACATTAGTACAGTATAATTAGAATGACTGAATATTTATCTCATGACTTTTGATATGGAATAAACAGAATTCTTTCTTTAAATAACTTTTCTTGTCCACTTCTTTTGCTTACACCAGTTTTGTATAGTTTGTTTCATAATTTTGTCTCTTCTTTTATTTTGCTTTTCTCTCTCTCTCTCGCTCTCTCGTAATACATAGTATGTAACTTCTATCTCCTTTTTATGTGGTATGCCTTTGTTTTTATTGTTATATTAGTTCAATCAAAGCTGAGTATTCAAGTTCTTCATTATTATTTCTATGTAATTTCTTCTTCAGCTCTTAGTTCGAGAAGGTGCCAACCTCAACCTGGCTGACAAGGACGGAGATACCCCCCTTCATGAAGCCCTCAGACACCACACCCTCTCTCAGTTACGGCAATTGCAGGATATGCAGGATGTGGGGAAGGTTTGTTCCTTGGATATATATAAGGCAGATTGACACATATTTAGTATCGTGTTTGAAGAATCAAAGCCCATTGGCCATAATTGAACTGTAAATCAAAATTAAATATGTCAATGTCTTGACATATGTTCCAGAGCATGGTTTGGTGGGAATTTGGTTAAAATAATAGTGGCAAGTTTATTTCTCAAGTCTTGGCATTTCTCAAATCACATATGAACTTGGGAAATAAATTTTGAATAATTTCAGCTGTTGGATTCTAAATATAAAAGTAATATATATGCTGTCTGCAGAATGTAATATGAGGGCTGTAAAAATATTTTAATTTCTATAGGCATAGGGAGGAAAAACAAAACTGTAAATGTGCATCTAATGTTCTTCCTAGTACTGATGAGATTAGAGATACCTTGATCTTTCCACCTGCTTCCTATGAGTAGGAAGCATGAAGTTGTTGCTGTTCATCCAATCTGGGATGTTCAGTCTATTTCCAAGCTTATACTGTACTTCCAGTCAGGGATGCTCAGTCTGTCTGAAAGTGTATACTTCTTTAGCTGCCACCTAAAAGAAAAGCTAACAAATATGACCAATATAAGTTGATTTCCAATCAGGATATATTTCCAACTCAGTGTGCAATGTCAAATTTGTCTCATTATCAAGCAAACTTAACTGAGGCACCCCTTAGGGTGGCACACAACAAGTAATAAAATCTGTAATCTAAAAATCAGAAGTTTAAATTAATGAGCATTGTTATAACACAACTGATAGAAGATATGCTTAAAATGATGAGACCTTATTGTCTCCCTTTATACTGTATGTTCAATTGTGGCCAGTGAAAAATGAGCAAAGACAAAGAGCAAATTCACTTCATTAAAGGTAGGAGATTAACGTGAAGGAATGGAAAGCATGTATGAACAAACAAATATGGCGGTGGGATGTGGGTGAATTTTGGGAAGCATAGTCCAACTTCATTTATCTCCAGAGTGAAACCTAGTGAAAACTAGCCTGCTGGCTAGTACAGTGGTAACGCGCTGGCTTCGCATTCACGAGGTCGAAAGATCGGTTCCCATCCAAGACCGAGAGTTTAAGCTGTGTACTGGCAGGAACTGCTGTGGTTGGACACCACAGTGGGGGGTTGGGGCTTGCCCTGGCTGACGAATACCCATTGTATTGTATAAACTTTATAAACTTTATTTCCATTTTACAATGGGAGACTGGACTCTTCTTCTCTCATCAGATGCTTGTTGATACCTGAAAAAGTGGTAGCACCTATGAATTGCCTAGTTAAATTCTGCATACAGTAGAGCAATCATATTATTCGAGGTTATACATATGACTTAACTTTGCAAGGTAGACTTTGCCAGCTCTAAAGTGAAAGCTTATTTCTTTCAACTATTGCTCTGCTCTTGCTGATAGGGTGCTCATTATTGAATTATGTTTATAGTATATATCTATACTCTGGATGGATTTTCAACCAAAAGCAAGCTATTTTTTGCCTATCTAGTTTGGAAGCATATTGGAAAGATATTTTGTATCTTCACATCGTTCAAAGAGTGGATCGCAAAAAGGAAAAATATCTGTATAAATTGTCTCATGTGAATCAAATTAACTGCTAATTTTCCTTTTTTTCAGTCTCCTCAGCTATTGATGGGTCTAGGAACGCAGGGTGTTGATAAAAAGAGCCCTGCATCTATTGCATGTCTGCTAGCAGCCCATGGTGCTGACCTTAACATAAAGAACAAAAAAGGACAAACTCCATTAGATTTATGCCCAGATCCCAACCTCTGCAAAGCCCTTACCAAGTGCTATAAAGACAAATCTGTGTGAGTAATTTCTAGTTGTTAAAGACTGTGAACTATATCAGTTGTGTTTGGTAATTCCATAATGCTTCGCTGACTTACATGATAAATGTTTAATTAAATGATACTTTGTCTCTGTAAGATATTCTGCTTGATTCTCCTATTATATGCTTATGAGCCTTGTGTTAAATAACTTTAACTATTAGTAGGTACAGTTTGCATTATATTCTAAGGATTTACTTCTTCTTATCAAAAAAAGATATCAGAGTTAATGCACAGATAGGTAAACTATTTTTTAGACAAAGGTTATTGCTCTATGATATTATGAATGCATATAATCTGCCATTACTCTTTACAGCGTAGGAAGTATGAAACTGCATACATGAGAATGGATTACCAGTTTAAGAGCTTAATTTAGTAGTATTATGTATATACTTTACTATGTAATACAAGCATTATGGATCTTTTTTTCAGATCTGGAGAAATGGGTGCTTTGGAAGTGTGTGCAGAAGAGAGCCTTGAAGAATGCATGGTTTGCTCAGATACCAAACGGGACACCCTCTTTGGTCCATGTGGTCACATTGCCACTTGCTCAATTTGTTCCCCTCGTGTCAAGAAGTGTCTTATGTGCAAAGAACCTGTTCAATCCAGAACCAAGGTATATCTTCCAAAATATTTTTTCTCTTAACAAGATTGAATATACAGTATGTAAAATTTATATATTATTACCTTTAGTTCTCTGCTATCATGAGAAAAGAACTTAAGATCTCTTCATAAACGAACTTTTATTTAGAGGGAATAGCTCTGGTTTAAGCCCTCAGGCATACCAAAGGACAAATAAGGATACATCAGTGCCACTCTCCAGGTCATGGGTATTTTCCTGTCAAGGGTCAGCCATTTGCTATAGAAGAGCCCCTCACCTTCAGTTATACTAGAAAAATAGGCGAGATAATTGGGAAGAGTAGAAAGTAGTAGACCAGAGGAGTGAAACTTGTTATTATTGTGAACCATTGCAGAAACACTACCAGAGACTTTCGGGCCATATATTTATCAGGAAATCTTTTCCTTATGTGGCTTTCATCTTACAGTTGTAAAATTTTGACACCTACTATAAATAATTTACCTAGTAAATGATTTGTTCAATCCACTGGTGCATAATTGAATATATTTGGATCATTCACATGTTTTTATTGGCGTCTTTTTGCAGATTGAGGAGTGTGTGGTGTGCTCAGACAAACAAGCAAGCGTTCTCTTCCAGCCATGTGGGCACATGTGTGCGTGTGACAATTGTGCTTCGCTAATGAAAAAGTGTGTGCAGTGTAGAGGAGTCATTGAAAAGCACATACCATTTATAGTATGCTGTGGTGGTCAGGGTGAGTAATCGCTTTGTTTTAATGTATAGAATATCCTTTGTATATATTGTGCTTCCTAATTTGTTTCTATATTTCAAATGAATCTGCATACAGGGAGTCCCTGTAGAACGAAGTTTTGTATAACGTCGTTTCGATTTTACGTCGGAGGCCAATAAATAATTAATAAATTATTAATAGATTAATTTTTTTACGTACGTGGCTGGTGCGGTAAATTCAAACTGCGCACCTAAACAGTTTGTGAGTGCAGCAGATGAATACACAGCCAGCAGCACAGCTGTATTCATATTTATTAAGTTAATGGGTTTGTTTATTTATTTATATACTTGGTTATATTGAAAGATTACATTGAATTTAAAAAAAAACACGCTGCTGTAAATGATTTTATTCGAAATACACAGCTAGCAGCACAGCTGTATTTGTATTTATCAAGTTAATGACTTTATTTATTTATTTGGTTATATTGAAGGATTATATTAAATTTAAAAAATAACCAAAACACATAGCTGTGAATACGATTTGATTCGAAATGAACACGAATACACAGCTAGTAGCACAGCGGTATTTGTATTTATCAGGGTAATGGCTTTATTTATTTATTTGTTTATATATTTGGTTATATTGAAGGATTTTATTAAATTAAAAACAAACCAACAAACACACAGCTGTAAATAGGATTTTATTCGAAATTAACACAAATACACATCTAGCAGCACAGTTGCATTCGTATTTGTCAAGTTCATGGCTTTATTTATTTATTTGTTTATATACTTGGTTATATTGAATTTAAAAAAAAATACCAAACACATAGCCGTTAATGCGATTTTATTCGAAGTACTTTGTTGAGGATCATGTAAGAAGCTGGCGTCATGTGACATTTGAAGAAGAAGAAGAAGCACAGCTCAGTTTACTCTCACCAGCCATACTGTGTCTCGTTTTCGTCTGATCTCTCGTTCATTTCGCTTATTGCTGATATTACTGTGTCTCCCAAGCGTAGTTATAATGGCAGTGATACGAAGAAAAGAGAAGCCATCACCATGAAAACTAAAGTTGATATTAGTAAAATGCTTGGAAAAGGGAGTGAAAGTGAGGAGTTTGTGGCCAATAGGGCTTGTTTTTATCGTTTTAAGAGTCGTGCTAAGTTGCATAACCTATGGGTGCAAGATCAAGCTGCTAGCTAGTGATGATGAAAAAGTAGCAAAAGAGTTTCCCAATCTGTTAGCAGATATAGTTAGGGAGGGGGGCTACCGTTTCCTTGCAATGCCATTTTCTACTTATAAGTAGACATGCAATTGAACAGTAGGTTGGCCCATGGCACCAGCTGCCCATAGTGATACTACAGCTGAAGATTTTGGGACTTAAATAGGACTGTTGGGGACAGTTCGATGCTTAGGCTTCCTTCAGTTACGGTTCTATTTCTATGCCTACATTTACTCCGAATATTCTTGAATATTCGTTACACATCTGATAAATCACAACACTCTCCATCTCTATTTCTGTTTTCTTCGTGCCCAGGCCCGATGAGGGCAGTTTTATTTTTATTTTTTTATGCCATTCCTGGTGCCACAATCATAAAAAAAATATAAATAAATAAGTAAGAGGGTATTACATACACTTACAGTGAACAGAAATATAGCTAACAAGTGAACTGATAATAATAATAATAATAATAATAATAATAGTAATGATAATAACAATAGTAGTAATACTAAAATTAATTATGATAATACAGTGATAATAATGATACTAAAGTAGAGCATTAGCATTAAATTTTACATTAAGATACCAGAAATGAAGATATGAGAGTAAAGGTAAGACATAATATACTGTACAGTTTTGTATTACTGTAATATTTTTAAATTTAGTATACTGTACATGTAGTGTAGTTTTACTATATCTTACAGTGAGAACTTAGATTATTTCTATAGATTATGTACTGTATGTTCTTTTGCCTCTCCAGACTCGCCTACCCCAGTCTTCTCAGACCTAGGTTCGAATTATTTATTGTGTTATGACTTAAGAAGTCAAAATCCACTTTACGACAGCTGTCAGGAATGAAACCCTGACGTAAAGTGGGGACCCCATACCTTGCTGAACCCCAGGGTGACTATAACCAAAAAAAATGGGAGGTTTGAGGATTTCATCACTCAAGAAGGAAGGACTTGAGGGCTCTTTTATTCCCAATTCCATTAATTTTCACTATAAGCAGAGAGTATGTATGTGGAATTGTTTCTCCCTGACCTCTAGGAAAGTTACAGAAAATATATTTTTGTGTGAATTGTTTTACAGGTTTCTTGTGAGACACCAATTACATCTAATATGCATTACTTCTTTAAGTTGCCTTCAGTTTGCAAAAGCATTTAAGTTTTGAAACTTAGTGTTCTAGTTCACAGGTACTTGAGGTAGGTATCTCATTAACTCTATGCAAGAATTTTAAGATAATTATTATATACTGTACTCTTACTTGCGACAGTTTTGAACTGTAAAGATGAATATATTGTAAACAGAACTGGTGCAATTCATTTATGTGTTATATATTTAAGGACTTTTTCTCATTCTAGTCATTATCTCTACAGATTTTAGCAGGGTATCTCCAACTGAGGGAAGGGAAACTAAAATTGAAAGAAGTTATTTTTCACACCTCATTCCTACGGTCTTTTGCTAACAGATATGCTTCCAAGTATCCCAATTTGGATTTCATCTATCATATTTATATCCCTTTCCCAACCATTACAAAAAGCTTCTAATTATTATCTATTTAATGGATCACTTCTCACCAACTCATCAATCTTTTGCATGCATTTTTCTTTCTTGTTACTAAAACCACTCTCAGACAAAACTCAACTCATTTTGCTCTTCCACTTCCTTTTTGGCTCTAGTTTTAGTGCCCAGGTCTATTACCCTTTATAGTTGAAGGGTCTTGTGGACTTAAATAATACTGTCCAGGACAGATCGATGTTAAGTCCTTCTTCAGTTACAGTTCTCTTTCTATGCCTACATCAACACTGAATATTCGTGGATATTGGTTATACATGTCTTATTATCCCTTCACATCTGACAAGTCACAGTACTCCCCATCTGTTTCTCTCTATGTTTTCTTCGTGCCCAGGCCCAATGAGGGTAATATATTTTTTTTTGCCTGTCCTGGTGTCACAATCATAAAAAAAATAAAAAATAAAAAACCATCTTCACCTCTCTCTCCTTAGCACTTAGGAAGTGTATTGCAGTCCTCTTTTGTCCATTTTTTTTGTTAACTCTGCAAACTTTGCAGTTGCACCTTTAATATCCCATAGAAAAAATGGGGGGAATATATTCAGATGGGCGTACGTCTTAAGAGAGGAAATAATGTCCTTTCAATTTCAAGAAATATGCATAGTATAAAACAAAAGATGCATTATTATACTTGATTGATATAAGCAAACATCTTTTTTGGACACCAGAGAGAGGTTGTTGTCAGTCCAAGGAGTGTATCTGACTTTATGCTGACACACAAATATCATTAGAAAATTGGATTCAGCTGAGATACTTGTATGTGTGAAAACATTATTCATCCTCCTTTCTTAATGTAATAATTTTCCTTTACAATGTGCATTTACAAGAATAGGAAAGAGAGAATATGATTATAAGAGGCAAATGGAGTTAATATTTGCTTCATTAATATACATTATATTCGTGTCCTATGTTGGTAGTATATACCATAGACTCTGGTAGGAGGGAATACTGCGCACATATTCCTTATATGATGCAAGAACACACTGAAAGGGGCGTAGGAGCAAGCGAGTGATAATCCCATCCTCTTCAGTATACTTTTCATGCCCCAAACCGGCTGATTGAAGGAATGATGAAAGGGTAGAGAATGATGAAATTCTACTGCCTCTCCTGGTATTGTTGATTTTGGGTCAACTGGGAAGTATATCATTTAAATAAATATTATTATAATTATTACCAGTATTATTATTGTTTTATTATTATTATTTTTATTATTACAGTGTATTATTATTATTATTATTATTATTATCATCATCATCATCATCATCCCTAGTGGTGGGGAAAAAAATTCCTTTCTATGGTGGGAAAGAAAGTCGTCACTCATATTCCCTACACGTAATAGAAGGGAGTTAAAAAGGAATATCATTGAAGCTCAGAGAGAAAGTAATTTCATGTTCGTATTCGTTTCGTATCATACGTAATTAAAAGTATTTGATTTTAATGTCAGGTAATGAACAAAACTTGAGAAAGCATGTCCATAGTTTACCATCTTGGGTTTTTTCTTGTTGTTTCTCTAATTTAACTTCACAAAGATAATGTATAACAAGCCTGCTGTAAGTATATAGGACCAAAATTTCTTTCTGCTTAAATAATTATTTTCACAGCAATACAACTGACATATTAAGACAAGAATAGGCTTCATCATTTCTCTTCTTACAAAGTGGTAATCCTGTTGACTGGATTGGGATGTGGTATTTTGTATGCTAAAGACATTGTAAAGGTATCAATAGTCTTGGTTACATATTTAACTATCTTCCCTGTGTACATTTCAGCTCCACCATCTATTCTTCCAAGTACTGCGAATAACAATAGTGGGAGCAGCAGTGGAGGTGGTAGTAGCAGTGGAAGTAACAATACTGCAACAGTCTCTGTTTCAGCAGCAGCAGCTGCAGCTGCAGCTGCTGGTGTTGTTGTGCCAGGCCCAACAGGACCTCTCATGAATAATGGATCAAGAGATATGTCTTCTGCCGATCTGCAGAAATTGCAGCAGCAGCTTCATGATATAAAGGAACAGGTTAGCATTAACTGCATTTACTTTTATATATGCTGTGTAAAAGATGTTCCTGTATTCCCTTTTAGGGGGGGATTTTGTAGATAATGACCAAAAGATCGCAACCATAGTCCTTTAGGATATATATTCTGAATGGGTGAGTAGAGAGATACAATTAACTTTATACATGGTTACCTCAGTATATTTTTTTAAAATATATTGCTACTGTGTATGGTTATCTATATTTGTCTACTTTTTCATAACTAGGTGGATATTTGTATGATGAACAGAAATTACAAAAATAGTAGAAGTGTTGTGAGAAGTGCGACTTTACCACCTTGCTTGCTGGCCCCATACCTGTCTGACTATTTGTATTCTGTGGCTTTCTGTCTGTATTACACTGCAGGATCCGAGTAATTTTGTGCTTTTCTGGCATAATTTTTCCTCCTCACTCATTCTTTATTGAAAGAGAGAAAATAGATCAAGATTGTATAAAATTCAAGAATATTTGCATAGAAAACCTTCCTTATCAAGAGCACTCACAGGATTGGCATTTTGAGTAAAAGACCTCATTACCATTGTAATGTTCTGGAAGTATCTCTCTACATATATCTGTTATCAAGTATAGGAAAGTACAGAATTTACCCAGTCTTTCTCAACAAGTATGCTATTAACGTGTGTTACTTGCACACTTACATATCTGTTGACCATAGTCATCATGTGCAAATGTCCCTTGATTCGGAATGGGTAAGATAGTGAACCTTCTCAAAAATTGAAGCCTAGGGAGAGCCACCCTCAAAGCTTATACATGCTCTTTATGCTCCTGATTGTCATATGAATGAGATACTGTATAATAAAACAGACTTTATCTCTTTACCTGCAACGTGAGAAATGTCTTCAAGAATGGGAATATAGCAGGAACTTGATGGAAACCAGTCCTTTGGCCAAGAATACTCTGACCTTGAATATAACTTACTCAGCTACTTCAAGAGGGGGGCCTTTTACAATAATCTCTTTATTCAGCTAAAGGGGTTGATTTAAGTGGAGAGGTCGGTTTGGACTAGGGATTAGATGTTGTCACTATCCGCTTATTTAAGACCCCATCAAGATAAATCTCCGATACTATGAAAAGATTTAATTCAAAATAGAATATCAGCCATACTTGTCCTGAACAGGGCATTATTAGTATTGGCCTCATTGGAATCATAGGTTCTTTATCTTGGTTTTTCTATGTATTGGGTAGTGTCATGCATTGGTAGTATAGAACATGCCACACAGGTCTATTAAAAAGGCCCCATTACAGTTTTCAGTGTGAGGCTATTTAGAAGGAACGCAACAATACTGACAATTGCAGAGATTTTATGGTACAAATGTAGCTTGCACTCATCTTTATATAGCTTGCCCTGATGAATGAAACTAATTGGATTTCTTATTTTCAGACAATGTGCCCAGTTTGCCTTGATCGCCTAAAGAACATGATTTTCTTGTGTGGCCATGGAACATGTCAGATGTGTGGAGACCGCATGCATGAATGTCCTATCTGTCGTAAACCAGTGGAGAAACGCATCTTGGTTTTCTGAGCTTTTCTATACCGTATTTCCTCTGGAGAATACATCAGCTATTACATTAGTATAGATTCCTTTATTCTGGTTCCAAAACCTGGCATGAGCAACATTTCCATATATTTATTAGCCTTGTTACATTCAAAGTTTCATATTGTAGTTCTAAATATATATTTTAAAATAGCCATGTCTTTAAAAAGTTTTTATGTAAAGCAAAAACATGAACACTCATTTTAAAAAGTTCTATATACATTTAATAGCCATTGATGAAATGGGGTTATCATGCCTTCTGAGAGATTTGTTAAGCTTTATAAAGGGTGTACAATAAATTTTCAATATTCAAGCTTGAGTTTCTGTCTGCTTTTCAAGAATGAATAACTTTTACATTTCTCTTTCGGTTTTTCAATAATAGAAACTAATATAGTACAAATGGACCAAATTTATGTGAAACAGTAAGGGCTGCCTGTATATAATATATTTTGTAAATGGTAAATTATAATTATATATAAATTGCATTGTAATCGACAATTCATGGTTCAGTTTGATATACTCTGTAAACTCCAATCCATAATGACATATGATTTGTTTCTGTAATCAGTAATTCATAACAGTATCTTACTTTTTAATAAACAATTCATAATGATATATATCCTCAGTAATCAGTTATTTGTACTGGTGTATGATTTACTTTGTAATTACGATATGCTTTATAATCAGGATTTTGTGATGGTATATTTTCATTTTTAATCTATAATTTATGATGATCTTATCAAGGGTGGGGAGAATGTGCCCACCATGAAGTGCCCGTCCTGTCTTTAGATGTGACCAAACGGTATATCACTTGCGATTGGGGAGAAGTTTTGCCCTCATATCGGCTGGGTATTGTAGAAGTGAACCAAAATCTCCCCCTCTCTTAATTTCCTTTCTTCCCACACAAATGAGCCAATAGAAGAGTTGAGATTAGACAGTTTTCTGAATAAACCTTATCAGGATAGTATCCTACTAGTAATAAAAAAATTCATACTCACATCCAAGTTTTATTCATAATGAATCTCCCGCTTTTGCTAGTCCCATCAAAAGCTGATGGAACCAACATCAGTGAAAGTTTGGAAGTGAATACGAATTTCATATTACTAAAGAATGTTACCTTGCTTCCTCTGTTACAGTTGTGGCTTTCCACTAGCTTGTGTGTGGAATGCTACACCTTGTCGTATGGGAGAATGAATTCCAACAATGTATATTCTGCATTTTGTTAGAGGAACTAAAAGGGATATTCATGGGATGGGATAGAAGGAATTCAGCCTTAGTATTCAATGAATGTGGTTTTCCACTGAAAGCTTTTACCATACAACTATAGACAGAAAAGTTGCAGAACTTATTCCTATTACTTCATGGACGAAGTTTAGACCATATATTCAACCCCTAAGTGTTGATTTAAAATAAACCATAATTATTTAAATGCTTGATTTAAGTACAAGTTAACTGGCTGTTCCCTGTGTAGATTCTTGTAAGATATGAAAATAATAGTAGTTTTTGAGGTTTAGTATGGTTCTGAATTATAAAGAAATCAACAATTTAAAATATTTATCAAATAATTTTTAAGTGCAAAAAAATAACTTGTGGTCTAAACCTTGAGAGAAATTCAGTCAAAATCAAAGCTCTCTAGATTAAAGTAGCTCTTGAGTTTATTAAAATATCTATCTATCTATATACAAGAGCCCTATTCCCTCAAAGCAAAATACCTTGACTCTTTGTGGGAGGAAAATACAGTGAAGGAGGATTCCCAATCCCCTCGCTCCACTTCACTTTTACAACTCTGAAGTATTCTTGCCTCCCTAACTCAGGGGGTAATAAAATATGGTAGTATATTTTAATCTGAGAAGCCAAACATTCTCTAAAGTATGTGTTGATTGCAGAAAGGTTTGAAGAAATTCAAAAAGTTTTATTTCCATTTTTACAATGGTTATTCACTTACAAAACTTTACAGATGCAATAATACAACAGAATTACAGGGAGTAACGACTTTCGTAAAGTAATTGAAAGTTGCTATATTAACCTTGTCATAAAGTGTTGTAAGTAGCAATTTTGAGACTATTTACCTTATTTTTGTCATTTGCGTGTATTCGGCATTGCAGAATTACACAAACTTGTGGCCAAAACAAAGAGGCAGGTAGCAAATATTCACCAATCAAAACTATAAAGTTGATCTGCATAATTCAAAAGATTGGCGTTTTGACCTTATGTAATGTCCCCATAAAAATCAAGAAAAAGAATAAATATTTTCAAAAAATGTAGCAACTACTTATGAAAGATGTTAACAGAGAAAAAGATTAAGAGGAACACATATTCTTACTACACCTCCGGGGTGTATGTAATGATATGTGTGCAATTTATAGTCAGCCAACAATGCCTTTAATATAAATAGCTGAAATTTTTAATCAGGATAGGCTCAAAACGCACTAATAAATAATGATGTGACACAATGAAGAGAGAGAGAGAGGTTATGTGAGCAAATTAAGAGCAATGAGGAACAATATACCTTCCAATAGTCTTGCAAGTATTACAGGAGCTTGAAATTAACGAATAACTTAAAGATACCAGGACTGTACTATACTGCTGCACTGCTACAAAGCAACTACTGCCATGAGTGGAACGGTTGCAACGTCTCACATCAGACATCAGCACAAATACCAAACGTGTACCACAAAGCTTTATGATGCTGACTTCCTATGAATGTTTGTTCAAATTTAGTACTTCTCATCACCAGGCAATAACACAGTTGAAAATCAGGTTAAATAACACTGACATGTTACTGCCACATATGCAGCATTTCCCTGCACCCCCTATAATTGATATCAGCACCCCCCTGGGGTGCTAGCACAACAGGTTAAGAAACGTTGCATTAATGCTAGATAAAAGCAATATGACCAACACAATCTATGCAACGTTTTCTGATATGCAATATATCAGCAACAGATATAAACACAGTTTAGACTTAATATCACCATCACACTAACTACTTATTCTCTTGCAACATACACCAAACGATACTAGTGAAGTTAATTTATAGCAATGATAATATTTAGGTATTATTATATGTTGATATATAAATAATAAAAAATATGTGCATAATCGATACAAAGCATACAATTCTACATTCCCTACTTCTGCAGTTGTCGGTTATGTAAGAAATTGCCAATACAGTATAGGCCAATTGAAAGTAAAATGGCCTGTCTAAACCCTCAAGGCAAGTCACAGTTTTTCCTACCACCCATGCATAGTAAAATACGAGAGGCATAAGTATAAACAATAGGTAGATTAAGCAAATTACCAGTTTCCCCCTTGAGAACTCCTCAGTCAAATACAAAACTATTACCCCAAACTCTATTCAGTTAATAAAAGGTGGTTACAAAGAGCAGCATACCTTATGCTTATTAAAAGGTATTTCTATAGCTACTGTTAATGCAATGAACTGGTGCTGTTACAATAAGTGCTCTACCAACAATCTATGACCTACCTTTGAATTTGGCCAAAATATTAAAGTGTAAGAACATAAAATGAAGTTATCTACTTAGGTAAAAATAATTAAAAGAACACTTAACAATAAACCACTCTAATATCATTCAAAAAATTCTGAATATAAATATAGAGATTCTTTTCTCATAATCCTGTGGATATATTCATCAAGATGCAAAAGAAACAGTTGTTTAGAGGTATTTCTTATATTTCTTAACCTAACCTAAACATTGGTAGAGCACATATTGGAGTGTTGATGTTAACAACTAACTAGTTTGCTAGTTAAATGGAAAAACCTTGGTAGTGCACGTACTGAAATGTGAATGTTCATGGTACATCACATATTGGAAGAGCACCAATGAAACCTTCTCGTTCATGGTACATCAAATATTGGAAGAGCACCAATGAAACCTTCTCGAATGAATATGCAGGGCAATTCAATTTCTCCTATCACTAATTAATTTAATTACTTCTTACCAACATATTCATTTTAAATAGATATAAGAAGAAATTATGAGTATGCAATAACCATATTCCTTCATTCACTGTTTGTCAATTCTTAAGTCTCAATATCTCTTAGCTGTATTGCTTTAAGTTCCTTAGACCTTTTATATCTTTCATATCAAGTTTTGTAGCCAGATATAGCAATCGCTAATATTTTTTTATTATATGTGTAACAGCAGCACACTAAAATACAGTATTAGCTATTTAATAAATTTAACTCAAAATTCGTTTTATTCACCCCTTCCTTAGCCTACCTGAGAGTTCATGTTACCACCACTTTTTGAAATGCATAGCATTGTTGTAAAAACACCCAAATTAATCTTATTAAGGTATGTAAGCTTCAAATTTGAGTTAGGTTAGGTTAGATGGGTTAGGTTATTTAAGTACCCATTGCCGCCTACCAACATTTGCCCAAACATATGATATACTGATTTCTGCCAAAAGTATTATGAGATTAATTCAAAACACATCAAAACTTACAAGAAAAAAAATAACCTAGTCCAAAAATTGAAGGGGTGAATAAAACGAATCTTAACCCACATTTATTCCTAAAAGAAATGTGGTACACCAATTCTAACCTCCACCCAGACTACTCTACATTATTAAATGAAGATAAGGTCTGTTCATAAGCTGTGCATAGATTATGATTACCAAATTTTATTATCAAAATTGTACAGCAGAAAAGTTTTTTTTAATAATTGGAATATAAATATTTTGCAAATGTTCAAATTAATATATCCCCTGAAAGGAATCAGTGTGATCATTCTTAAAGACACTATTTTAACAGACTGTTGAAGAATACCTACCCAATAACTTCGATATGGAATGCTGTTTTTTATTTCCTATTAGTCGGTAGAAGCAACTTATTGATTTAACTTTTTTTTCCTAAGACAACGGCATTATAGTATCCAAGACTGTGCATGACAGATTGTAAAAGAAAGTGAATTTATTAGCACAGCAGTAACAATTTATTAATTGTTGTCCCTTTGCTTTGCCGGAGTCTCATCAGCTCCTAGACCGAAATCCAGTTAGGATTTCCTTTCAAAAAGTAAATAAAAATGGCTGCCAAAAGCAACATTAAAAATTCCTTAAACGCCCTTGACAGTTCTTATTTATATATCAGAGAAAAATAAATACATTTTTATAAATAACTTGCTATATGTAAAGTGGAGTTATTCTGCATCTGGAAATTATGATTTTTTTGTAATGAAATATTTATGCATATGCAGGAAGACTATAGTTTCAAAAAAATTGAATTTTCATCATAACTTCAAAGCATGGCATAATATATATATATATATATATATATATATATATTATATATATATATATATATATATATATATATATATATATATATATATATATATATATATATATATATATATATATATATATATATATGTGTGTGTGTGTGTGTGTGTGTGTGTGTGTGTGTGTGTGTGATTACCTAATTGTGTTTACGGGAAAGAGCCCAAAGCTCGTATCTTCCCGTCTCCTGATCGGTTCCATTTTTAGACTTAGTGATACTTATCGTACCTGTCCTTAAAACTATGGATTGAGATAGCATTAACTACCTCCTCGCTTAGCGAATTCCAATTATCAACTACTCTTACACTGAAAAAGTATTTCCTTACATCCTGCAAACAAGTTTTCTTACGAAGCTTCAAACTATGACCTCTAGTTCTAGAGCCAGCCATATCGAAATATCGATCACCATATCCCCCCTTGCTCTTCTAGCTTCGAGTGATGGCAAGTCTAATTCCCTCAGCCTCTCATCATAATCGAGATTGCATATTTCTGGCACCAGTTTCGTGGCATGTCTTTGAACTTTTTCAAGCTTAGCTATGTGCTTTTTCAAGTGCGGATTCCAAAAGGGGGCTGCATATTCGAGTCTTGGCCTCACATAGGTTACATAAATATTTCTGAACATTTCCTTGTCCATGTGCCTGAAGGCTACCCTTACATTTGATAAGAATGTGTGATTACCTAATTGTGATTACCTAATTGTGTTTACGGGAAAGAGCCCAAAGCTCGTATCTTCCCGTCTCCTGATCGGTTCCATTTTTAGACTTAGTGATACTTATCATACCTGTCCTTAAAACTATGGATTGAGGTAGCATTAACTACCTCCTCGCTTAGCGAATTCCAATTATCAACTACTCTTACACTGAAAAAGTATTTCCTTACATCCTGCAAACAAGTTTTCTTCCGAAGCTTCAAACTATGACCTCTAGTTCTAGAGCCAGCCATATCGAAATATCGATCCCTATCCACTCTATCATAACCATGAAGGAATTTAAAGACTGTTACCATATCCCCCCTTACTCTTCTAGCTTCGAGTGATGGCAAGTCTAATTCCCTCAGCCTCTCATCATAACCGAGATTGCGTATTTCTGGCACCAGTTTCGTGGCATGTCTTTGAACTTTTTCAAGCTTAGCTATGTGCTTTTTCAAGTGCGGATTCCAAAAGGGGGCTGCATATTCGAGTTTTGGCCTCACATAGGTTACATAAATATTTCTGAACATTTCCTTGTCCATGTGCCTGAAGGCTACCCTTACATTTGATAAGAATGCATATGCTGCCCTTACTACGCCATTTATATGTATTTCTGGAGACAAATCTGCCAATATGTTTACTCCTAGATCTCTCTCATTTTCTGTCTCCTGGAGTTGTACTCCAGCCACCGAGTAGTCAAGCTTGGGCCTTCTTGCACTTGTACCCATTCTCATTACCTTACATTTTGAGGTATTGAATTTCATTAGCCACTTTTCTGACCACTCATGCAGATTATTTAGATCCTCCTGAAGTTCTCTACCATTGTTCTCGTTTTTTACTTTCTTCACAATCTTTGCATCATCTGCAAACATATTCATGAATGAATTTACAGACTCTGGTAGGTCATTTACATATACAAGGAACAAAAGTGGCCCTAAAACTGAACCCTGTGGAACTCCACTACTAACTCTTCTCCATTCAGACACTGAGTGTCTTACTCTAACCCTCTGTTCCCTTCCTTCTAAGTAAGTTTTTATCCATTCCAAGACATTTCCACCTATTCTAGCCATTGATTGCAGCTTCCTAATAAGTCTCCCATGTGGAACAGTGTCAAACGCTTTCTGGAAGTCTAGGAATATGCAATCTGCCCAGCCCTCTCTTTCCTGTAAGATTTGGCTTACCTCATCATAAAATTCTAATAAGTTTGTTACTGTTGAGCTTCCTTCTCTGAAGCCATGTTGCCTCACTGACAAAAAGTTGAAGGATTCCAAGTGAAGAGAGATATGTTTCCTTAGTAGTTTCTCCATAACTTTGCAAACTATGCTGGTCAAGGAAACTGGTCTATAGTTCAGAGCCGTATCCCTCCTTCCCTTTTTGAAGATAGGTATCACATTTGCTTGTTTCCAGCATCTTGGAATCTCCCCCGACTCCAATGACTCCTTAAATATGATACTTAGTGCCACTGATATTGTGTTTGCGCATTTTTTAAGCACATGAGGGGATATGTCATCAGGACCTGTAGCTTTATGAACATCTAAATCCATCAGCGCTTTGCATACCTCTGTGGCTGTAAGGTTGCATTTGTGTATAACAATCTTAATGAGGCCCCATCCCCTGATCTTCTGTCATTATCTTCTTTATCTCCCCTTTGTCTGGAAGTATTCCGTAACGAAAATTTTTTTTCTCTTCTTCATTTCTTTCATCATTTAACCTTCTTGCCTCTTGCAACAAGTTTTTGATCTTTCCCATCTCTTCCTGTGTTCTGTATCGTCTAATGAACACTTCTTTGCATTCTTGAAGGTCTTTTAGACTTTTTTTTCTCAACAATATTTCCCTACATGTCTCCCCTCTCTCAAAGGTTACTTTTGTTGGTCTCGGCTTTCCTTCCCTCGAATATTTACCTAGTTGGTGTATGTTTACAATATCCTCAGGACCACATACTACTCCAAGCTTTCTTATCAGGTCTACAACGTTAGCTTTATTTTCTTCAAGTCTCCCCTGCCATGTTGGCTCCTGGGATTCACTTATGCCTGAGATTACCACTGTCTTCTCCTTATCAAGTGCCTGTCTGATGAGTGGGTTTGCCCTTTCCATCACAACGTCTTTCATTTTTTCGATTACTGTCTCTTTATAGTCAACTGTGTGTGTGTGTGTGTGTGATTACCTAATTGTGATTACCTAATTGTGTTTACGGGAAAGAGCCCAAAGCTCGTATCTTCCCGTCTCCTGATCGGTTCCATTTTTAGACTTAGTGATACTTATCATACCTGTCCTTAAAACTATGGATTGAGGTAGCATTAACTACCTCCTCGCTTAGCGAATTCCAATTATCAACTACTCTTACACTGAAAAAGTATTTCCTTACATCCTGCAAACAAGTTTTCTTCCGAAGCTTCAAACTATGACCTCTAGTTCTAGAGCCAGCCATATCGAAATATCGATCCCTATCCACTCTATCATAACCATGAAGGAATTTAAAGACTGTCACCATATCCCCCCTTACTCTTCTAGCTTCGAGTGATGGCAAGTCTAATTCCCTCAGCCTCTCATCATAACCGAGATTGCGTATTTCTGGCACCAGTTTCGTGGCATGTCTTTGAACTTTTTCAAGCTTAGCTATGTGCTTTTTCAAGTGCGGATTCCAAAAGGGGGCTGCATATTCGAGTTTTGGCCTCACATAGGTTACATAAATATTTCTGAACATTTCCTTGTCCATGTGCCTGAAGGCTACCCTTACATTTGATAAGAATGCATATGCTGCCCTTACTACGCCATTTATATGTATTTCTGGAGACAAATCTGCCAATATGTTTACTCCTAGATCTCTCTCATTTTCTGTCTCCTGAAGTTGTACTCCAGCCACCGAGTAGTCAAGCTTGGGCCTTCTTGCACTTGTACCCATTCTCATTACCTTACATTTTGAGGTATTGAATTTCATTAGCCACTTTTCTGACCACTCATGCAGATTATTTAGATCCTCCTGAAGTTCTCTACCATTGTTCTCGTTTTTTACTTTCTTCACAATCTTTGCATCATCTGCAAACATATTCATGAATGAATTTACAGACTCTGGTAGGTCATTTACATATACAAGGAACAAAAGTGGCCCTAAAACTGAACCCTGTGGAACTCCACTACTAACTCTTCTCCATTCAGACACTGAGTGTCTTACTCTAACCCTGTGTTCCCTTCCTTCTAAGTAAGTTTTTATCCATTCCAAAACATTTCCACCTATTCTAGCCATTGATTGCAGCTTCCTAATAAGTCTCCCATGTGGAACAGTGTCAAACGCTTTCTGGAAGTCTAGGAATATGCAATCTGACCAGCCCTCTCTTTCCTGTAAGATTTGGCTTACCTCATCATAAAATTCTAATAAGTTTGTTACTGTTGATCTACCTTCTCTGAAGCCATGTTGCCTCACTGACAAAAAGTTGAAGGATTACAAGTAAAGAGAGATATGTTTCCTTAGTAGTTTCTCCATAACTTTGCAAACTATGCTGGTCAAGGAAACTGGTCTATAGTTCAGAGCCGTATCCCTTCTTCCCTTTTTGAAGATAGGTATCACATTTGCTTGTTTCCAGCATCTTGGAATCTCCCCCGACTCCAGTGACTCCTTAAATATGATACTTAGTGCCACTGATATTGTGTTTGCACATTTTTTAAGCACATGAGGGGATATGTCATCAGGACCTGTAGCTTTATGAACATCTAAATCCATCAGCGCTTTGCATACCTCTGTGGCTGTAAGGTTGATGTTCTCTAATACCGGCCCTTGAGCTTCTATCACTGCTATCTGAGGGGGTGGGGTATTTTCTACTGTAAATACTGACTGAAACTCCTTGTTCAATTCTTTGCAGATCTCTTCATCCGTCTCAGTGATGCTTCCATCCGCTCTCTTTAGCCTTAAAACCTGTTCTTTTACCTTCAGTTTTCCTCTGATAAAGCTGTGGAAAAGCTTGGGATTTTCTTTAGCCTTCCTGGTGATGTCTCTCTCTGCCTCTCTCCTTTTACTTAGGTAGTGTGTGTGTGTGTGTGTGTGTGTGTGTGTGTGTGATTACCTAATTGTGATTACCTAATTGTGTTTACGGGAAAGAGCCCAAAGCTCGTATCTTCCCGTCTCCTGATCGGTTCCATTTTTAGACTTAGTGATACTTATCATACCTGTCCTTAAAACTATGGATTGAGATAGCATTAACTACCTCCTCGCTTAGCGAATTCCAATTATCAACTACTCTTACACTGAAAAAGTACTTCCTTACATCCTGCAAACAAGTTTTCTTACGAAGCTTCAAACTATGACCTCTAGTTCTAGAGCCAGCCATATCGAAATATCGATCCCTATCCACTCTATCATAACCATGAAGGAATTTAAAGACTGTCACCATATCCCCCCTTACTCTTCTAGCTTCTAGTGATGGCAAGTCTAATTCCCTCAGCCTCTCATCATAACCGAGATTGCGTATTTCTGGCACCAGTTTCGTGGCATGTCTTTGAACTTTTTCAAGCTTAGCTATGTGCTTTTTCAAGTGCGGATTCCTGTGTGTGTGTGTGTGATTACCTAATTGCTATTACCTAATTGTGTTTACGGGAAAGAGCCCAAAGCTCGTATCTTCCCGTCTCCTGATCGGTTCCATTTTTAGACTTAGTGATACTTATCATACCTGTCCTTAAAACTATGGATTGAGATAGCATTAACTACCTCCTCGCTTAGCGAATTTCAATTATCAACTACTCTTACACTGAAAAAGTATTTCCTTACATCCTGCAAACAAGTTTTCTTACGAAGCTTCAAACTATGACCTCTAGTTCTAGAGCCAGCCATATCGAAATATCGATCCCTATCCACTCTATCATAACCATGAAGGAATTTAAAGACTGTCACCATATCCCCCCTTACTCTTCTAGCTTCGAGTGATGGCAAGTCTAATTCCCTCAGCCTCTCATCATAACCGAGATTGCGTATTTCTGGCACCAGTTTCGTGGCATGTCTTTGAACTTTTTCAAGCTTAGCTATGTGCTTTTTCAAGTGCGGATTCCTGTGTGTGTGTGTGTGTGTGTGTGTGTGTGTGTGTGTGTGTGTGTGTGTGTGTGTGTGTGTGATTACCTAATTGTGATTACCTAATTGTGTTTACGGGAAAGAGCCCAAAGCTCGTATCTTCCCGTCTCCTGATCGGTTCCATTTTTAGACTTAGTGATACTTATCATACCTGTCCTTAAAACTATGGATTGAGATAGCATTAACTACCTCCTCGCTTAGCGAATTCCAATTATCAACTACTCTTACACTGAAAAAGTATTTCCTTACATCCTGCAAACAAGTTTTCTTACGAAGCTTCAAACTATGACCTCTAGTTCTAGAGCCAGCCATATCGAAATATCGATCCCTATCCACTCTATCATAACCATGAAGGAATTTAAAGACTGTCACCATATCCCCCCTTACTCTTCTAGCTTCGAGTGATGGCAAGTCTAATTCCCTCAGCCTCTCATCATAACCGAGATTGCGTATTTCTGGCACCAGTTTCGTGGCATATCTTTGAACTTTTTCAAGCTTAGCTATGTGCTTTTTCAAGTGCGGATTCCTGTGTGTGTGTGTGTGTGTGTGTGTGTGTGTGTGTGTGTGTGTGATTACCTAATTTTGATTACCTAATTGTGTTTACGGGAAAGAGCCCAAAGCTCGTATCTTCCCGTCTCCTGATCGGTTCCATTTTTAGACTTAGTGATACTTATCATACCTGTCCTTAAAACTATGGATTGAGATAGCATTAACTACCTCCTCGCTTAGCGAATTCCAATTATCAACTACTCTTACACTGAAAAAGTATTTCCTTACATCCTGCAAACAAGTTTTCTTACGAAGCTTCAAACTATGACCTCTAGTTCTAGAGCCAGCCATATCGAAATATCGATCCCTATCCACTCTATCATAACCTTGAAGGAATTTAAAGACTGTCACCATATCCCCCCTCAATCTTCTAGCTTCGAGTGATGGTAAGTCTAATTCCCTCAGCCTCTCATCATAACTGAGATTGCGTATTTCTGGCACCAGTTTCGTGGCATGTCTTTGAACTTTTTCAAGCTTAGCTATGTGCTTTTTCAAGTGCGGATTCCAAAAAGGGGCTGCATATTCGAGTTTTGGCCTCACATAGGTTACATAAATATCTCTGACATTTCCTTGCCCATGTGCCTGGGGGCTACCCATACACTTGATAAGAAGGCATATGCTGACCTTACTATGCCATTTATATGTATTTCTGGAGACAAATCTGCCAGTATGTTTACTCTTAGATCTCTCTCATTTTCTGTCTCTTGAAGTTGTACTCCAGCCACCGAGTAGTCAAGCTTGGGCCTTCTTGCACTTGTACCCATTCTCATTACCTTACATTTTGAAGTATTGAATTTCATTAGCCACTTTTCTGACCACTCATGCAGATTATTTAATCTTCCTGAAGTTCTCTACCATTGTTCTCGTTTCCTACTTTCTTCACAATCTTTGCATCATCTGCAAACATATTCATGAATGAATTTACACACTCTGGTAGGTCATTTACATATACAAGGAACAAAAGTGGCCTTAAAACTGAACCCTGTGGAGACTCTACTACTAACTCTTCTCCATTCAGACACTGAGTGTCTTACTCTAACCCTCTGTTCCCTTCCTTCTAAGTAAGTTTTTATCCATTCCAAGACATATCCACCTATTCTAGCCATTGCTTGCAGCTTCCTAATAAGTCTCCCATGTGGAACAATGTCAAACGCTTTCTGGAAGTCTAGGAATATGCAATCTTCCCAGCCCTCTCTTTCCTGTAAGATTCAGCTTACCTCATCATAAAATTCTAATAAGTTTGTTACTGTTGATCTACCTTCTCTGAAGCCATGTTGCCTCACTGACAAAAAGTTGAAGGATTCCAAGCGAAGAGAGATATGTTTCCTTAGTAGTTTCTCCATAACTTTGCAAACTATGCTGGTCAAGGAAACTGGTCTATAGTTCAGAGCCGTATCCCTTCTTCCCTTTTTGAAGATAGGTATCACGTTTGCTGTGTCCAGCATCTTGGAATCTCCCCTGACTCCAGTGACTTTTTAAATATGATACTTAGTGCCACTGATATTGAGTTTGTGCATTTTTTTAAGTACATGAGGGGATATATCATCAGGACCTGTAGCTTTATGGACATCTAATTCCATCAGTGCTTTGCATACCTCTGTGGCTGTAAGGTTGATGTTCTCTGATACCAAGCCCATGATCTTCTAAATCTGCAATCTGAGGGGGTGGGGTATTTTCTACTGTAAATACTGACTGAAACTCCTTGTTTAATTCTTTGCAGATCTCTTCATCCGAGTGTGTGTTCGTGATTACCTAATTGTGTGTGTGTGTTCTTTTTCAGTTTATTATTATTATTATTATTATTATTATTATTATTATTATTATTACTGTTGTTGTTGTTTTTCCTCTTCTTATTTCACTTAAAAACACCACACGTAACAAGCAACATCAGAAATGTTGTGGGCAAGGCAAGTGGACTTCGTCATACCTTGCACACCTTCATCCCCATATTCAAGTGTATGGCAACATCAGGAAGGAGGGGATTGCCTGTCCTTTACTCTCTGATCCATTATAGTCGCTTTTTTTGACACAAGATATATGTGTGAAGTATTTTTTTTTTCTCCACGAATGAAATAATTATATACATGCTTGTATATTCCCTGCATGTCATAAGAGAAAACTTAAATGGATAGGAAACAAAAGGGTTGGTAACGGCATCATATATATATATATATATATATATATATATATATATATATATATTATATATATATATATATATATATATATAATATATATATATATATATATATATATATAGATAGTGTAGTGGTAGCACCTTGACTTAGTAATCATAGGTCCTAGGTTCGAGTCCCGGTCGGGGTAAAAAAAAAAAAATCATATATATATATATATATATATATATATATATATATATATATATATATATATATATATATATATATATATATATATTTATAATTGTGACACCAGGACGGACCAAAAAAAATTATAAATTAAAACAGCCCACATCGGGCCTGGGCACGAAGGATACATAAAGTAAAGAGAAACAGAGATGGAGTGTAATGACTTGTCAGATGTGAAGGGATAATAAAAGATGTGTGATGACTATCCAAAAATATTCAAGTGTAGCTGTAGGCATAGAAAAAGAACCGTAACTGAAGGAAGACTTAACATCGAACTGTCCTGGACAGATCTATTTAAGTTCAATAAACTTTCAGCTGTAGTATATATATATATATATATATATATATATATATATATATATATATATATATATATATATATATATATATATATATATATATATATATATATATATATATATATATATATATAAACTGCTTCTTGCTAAAAAAAAAAAAAAAAAAGTGATAGGAGGTGTGGACATGCAAGGTGTGATGAAGCTCTGTTTCCCTTCATTTTTATTATTTGCTATCTCCAGCTGTATATGATATCGAAAGAGAAATTTGGCTTAGAGCATTCCCTTTTTTGTTTATGATTATGACACCAGGACCGGCAAAAAAAAAAAATAAATGTACCCTCATTAGGCCTGGGTACGAAGAAAACATAGAGAGAGCCAGAGATCGGGAGTGTATTGTGACTTGTCAGATGTGAAGGGATAATAAGACATGTGCAACGAATATCCAAGAATATTCGGTGTTGATGTAAGCATAGAAAGAGAACCGTAACTGAAACATCGAACTGTCCTGGACAGTCTTAAGTCCAATAGCCCCTTCAGGTGTATTGCAAAGGGCAGTTGGTGCCAAGGGCCAACCTACTACATGGAATTGCTCTTTTAGAACTTCTTATAGCGCATCTTCACCTCAATGAGGGTGAATGTAGTACCTCTCCACTGTTTTCTCAAATGACTGTATAATTTTGAAAGCTGCTTTTTTTACTAATTTCCCTATACAGCTCCCATTCAGTGTGTACTTGTAATTTTGCCCTTCCATAGAGTTACTGCTTGAAAAAAGGGAATTATATTTTTCACTTTGTTTTCGCTTCCTTTTAGTAAACTACATATTTTGACTAATGAGTCATAATTGGTGCAGTTGTATTGCTTGTGCTTAATTAGATTTCAGTTTTAAGCGGTCATTTTCTAAACTTGTTTCCCATTACATTCTCAGTAGACCGTAGTTTTCAACATTCAAATACGGTTTATGCATGTTTCTAGCCCTCTTTAGATATGTAGTAGAAACTGCAGTTATACGTAGTAAATCAAGATAATGCCAATCCTTATACATTGGCTTTTTGTGTAGATTTCTGATTTTTATGAATAGTCTGGGAATTTATTTAACCATGTCCACATATCAGTTTTGAAGGCTGATGTTTTTTCCCATTGAAGGCATGGCAGTTTATGAATATGACAGGCAGTCAGTTTTCAGCATCAACAATACTAGTTTATAAGTGAAGAAAAATACCAACTATTTAATAAATCCATCTTACATGTGTTAAATTCTTTTTTGTACTATTTCAGGCTTCTGTTGTGCAATGTGCATAACTCAAGTTTACATTTTACATTGTGTTGGTGCTTTTGGAAGACTAATATCCTTGTACTTGGATCACTGCGTTGGATGCCTTCAACCTTGTTTCATGATGTGGCAAAGTGGTGAAACTTTTCTACAAAAATCCTCACTATTTCAGCTATGGATCGTATAGCTGTATGCTTCTGAACTGCGATACTTATTAGGCTAATGCCCTTATAATTACTACAGTACGTATTATCTCCTTTGGCCTTTCATAATGGGGAATGATGCATGCTCTTACCCAGACATGTTCCACACTAAATGCATTTTAACATGTAGTCGCATTAATAATTCCAAAAGTCAATTTCCACTTCATATCTCATTTGATAAACCAATGCTACTTTTCAATTAAGCATATGCTCCTTCATATTTAAATATATCCTCTCTTATTGTTTAATACCTTTACTTAATAAGTTACATCACAAGCTTTTAAAAGATCTATACCATGAGAGGGCCTCTTGCTGATTCCCTAGTTTCAGTTAAACACTGGCTAAAGATCTTTGTTCTAGTTTTTAGAGAGCAAATATTAATATTTCTCAAAGGTCTATGTAAATACAATGACCGTGCAAATATTATCAGGGAAAAAAATATTTCTATTCCTAAGAAAATACTGTACTGCAAAACAAATGAGAAGAATCTTAAAAAACCAATCTGTGCACATTGGTCAATAGTAAAACTTGGTATTCAAATTCATTTATTACATTAATAATATCCTTACAATGGTACAAAAGGTGTATTTCAGGTAAGAATTGCCAAAGTTTTCAGGAGAAAAGAACAAGCTGGGGGAACAGGCAGACTATCTTGCCCTCCTACTACCTGTTACTTTTGTTTAAACTAATGTTACTTGGTCCTTTCTATTTGGTTAAAACACTTCCATTATGTACAAATATGATAACATTTGCACAAATATGTACAAAGAATGAATGTATGGAAATCTTTGGTCAATTATGAGATGCAACATAACATTTAATGGAAGGACCATTTTTTTCTCTTTAAGACACATATCTACAAGTTAAAATTACATCTGAAAAGGTTCTCATGGAGAAACAAATGACACTACTCGAGGCTAACAATGAGAAATGGAACAATGGGGGAACGCCATGGTCAGGAGGGATGCATTCTAAAGAATAAATTTATTATCGGTTAACATTGTGTTTCATTCATATTTACCAAATCCACGTAATTATATCTTGACCAATGCATCCATTGGTGTTCTATTCTCATTATTAGGCCCCTTAATGAGCTTTCTGAATGTACACATCTTGACACTCGAGGTAGTCGCGAATGAATTAATAACTTCTCAAGGTGACTGACAGAGCCAGCACCTGCCAATATATATTTCTATTATATATAATTTTCTTTCTTTCATAAACCACAGTTAGGCAATTGTCTTTCTGGCTATGACTACAAAAGTTCAATACAAAAAATAACTAACCTAGATTTCATTCATGATAGAAATTTTTGTTGAAACTCAGAAAATGAATTGGTGATATATTTACATTTTCACATTTATGAGGGAAGGAAAACGGGAAAGGAAGTATAACCAAAGCTAGGCACTTTACTGAACCCAGAAAAAAACTTACGCTAAACCAGGTACCAAAAAAGCCCTTCTCCCAACTGTAATGATAGCTTGCATAGAATTTTTTTAGGTCACCCCAAGTTCATTATGAAAATAATTAATTTAATCTGGAACACAGTTTTAAATGAATAGTGGAAAAAAAAAATTATTTTACGATACAATACTGAAATAATTAATTTACGTAAAAATAGCAATAGTATCGCTAGCATTACAGGTGGTAAATAAATCTGTATAGCTTGAAACAGAACTGTTAGATATAGAATAATTTGGTATTTTGATACTAACAACAGAAGGAATATTACATTAAATAATTATTAGTACATGATTCTGCACTTATCTGCTTGAATGAGTGATTACCAGCCTTTCGTGAATTTAAATATTTTCGAAAGTCCAATGAGGCCCTTTTGCCTTCCTTTTTTTATACCCTGACAAGCAGGGTATGGCATCACGTTCAAAAAACAAATGAACACTGTTAAAAATGTCTAAAATCTTTTTATTTTAAGTTTCTTATCCTGTAAGTGCTGAAGAAAGAACCTTGCCCTTTTATTCCCAGCATGTTAGAGGAAGAAGCTAATTCTTAGCATGAGACAGGAGACGCCTTTCCCAGCATGGTAAAGGAGGTAACTTATTCTCAGCACATTAAAGGAGGAAACAAATTACAAGTAAGGTAAAAGAGAAAACTAATTTCAAGCACATTACAGGAGGCAAATGATTCCCAGCAAATTAAAGAAAGCAAATATTTACCAATATGTAAAAGGAGGCAACCAAAGGGGCTTTCACTGGTAAAGAGAGAAAGAATATCACAACTCTTGCATGTTGTAAGAAAGAAATTAAATAGTATTAATAAGCGAGGGCTGTCAATCCTTCCATCCTTGAAGTCTTCAATAGGCAGAGAAAAGTAGTGAGGAAGAACAGGTTATATGTGAAGACTGCTGCTTTAATACTTTTGTTACAGTCGTGGCCAGCAGGATTGAATATCTAACGAGGAATATAATGTCATCACCAAAAATTCTAACAGTATCTCCAATACTTATGTGCTATTTGGTATAACTTCCAATTATTCTGCTTGACATTCTCTTTTTCATAGCCTACAAACCGGTAAATGATTACAAATGAAGTTGCCGAAGAGTTTCAAATACGGTCATTCAATAAAATACCTGCAGTGAAAATGAACAAATAACAATATTTCATCTAATATAACTGAAAACATGAAAAGATTTGAGCAATAAGAAAACAGAAATGTAGCAAGATATCAAGTTCTAAAAATTCATCTCATATAAAGGAGATACATTTTTAGAACTCTCAAGTCCTCAACTGTTTGACATTTTCAAAATACTCAACTTACAAAATTAAAACAGAAACTGTCAATAACATCGTAAAAGCAATACCAATACATTCTGAGGAACTTAAAACATGAAACAGTTCAACACTTCACGTAAAATCAAATATTATTTAAAGCTAAAAAAAAAACACTTTCCCTACAATGCTACATAATCAACCATAGTTTAAAACACGCTCTTGAACTGGCAAAACACCCAATGCAGTAATGCTATCAACACTCAGTGTAAAAGAAGTATTGGTTCACAGAAAATGACCATTATGCCTCAAATTAATATGAACTGCATACGGTTTAAAAATGCTGAACTCGAACTGGCAAACCATGAAAAATCTATGAAAGCTTAATTATTCCAATTGTTATGTCAGATGTGACAATCAGAGGGAGATATCAGGCTGTGGTAGCAGTTTGTGATGTGAGCCATGATAGAGCAGGAGGAAATGATGATTAAGGAATAAAAAAAAAAATGTGAGCAATGAGAACAGCTAAGAGTATGTGAGCAATACTGAAGGAAAATATAGTCTGCTTCCCAAATTAGTCAACAAATTATTGTCCAATCACTAAATCACAAAAATTTACAATGTACTGAACTACCACAGTACAAAAATAAATAAAACAAAATTTAAGTGTTTCTCACAATTTAACAAGAATATTCCATTAGCATCCAAGTATTGCTAAAATAAATCAATTGAACAAATTGATGTGGACAGTAATTAGAAACAGACTCAGGCGTTAAATCATTGGGAAAAAATCTGATATAATGAATCATGACTGCTTTTAGGAACAGATGAGATGGGATGAGACGAGGGCATGGTAACGTTACTTACTCGTAGGCGGATTATGATTCTGAGATGACATGAGACCTGAAAGAAAGTGTGGGGCAGGAAGAGTTCCTGGGGGTAGATTCTTATACATACCCCAATTAGCAAAGGCGTCAGGATTAAGACTCGCTAACCCCGAAAGCCCTAGAGTGCTCAAATGGAGTTGAGCCGCTGCCATTTGCTGAGCTGCTGACACAGTTGCACTTCCACTACTTCCACCCCCTCCACCACTACTACTACTAGTGGTAGGAATTAAACCATGGGGTAACATACTGTAGTAGGCAGCAGCCAAAGTAGGGTCGATGAAGGGGAAAACAGAAATGGGGGATCCTCCCGCTGCCGAATTTGGCTTACCCCCAGGAGAAAGCATGGGCGTCAGGTACGGTAGTAAAGCGGCAGGATTTAGATGAAGACTCGCTGCCAAACCTGGTGGCAAGCCCTGAGCGGCAGCGGCAGCTGCTAAAGCCGCAGAAACTGCATTGGCCGCTCCTAAGGATTTGTTGGGCGATTGTCTGGCAGGATGATCGGAAGATTTTATGCTCACATTAGGAGGATGAATCCTATTACTATTACAATTTTTGCTTGTACTTGGCTTCGTGATAGAAGACACTGTTATATCACGCCTAGTAGATAAGTCTAAAAGTTCTATATCTGGTCTTTCAGATTTATGGGGTCTCCCATTTTTGTTTCCCGTTGGACGACTTAGATCCAGTATTTCAATCTCTGGACTAGCACTTTTATTCGTATCTTTAATTGTTAATTTATTTACATCGGCCGTTGGTTTACCATACATATGTTTTGATTGAGTGTACACAGATTGCGACTGTATAACCCTCGGTGGTTCCGGTCTTATGGGGTCTCGCAATGATTTACTTATGTGATGAGGTTGATGCGCGGCTGGTGCCGGAGCTGGGAAGATGCTGGTTTGTGGAAATAGTTGTGCTATGGCACTGATCGTTGTTTTGTTACTCTGATGGGCAGGAAGGAGAAGTTTAGGGTCAAGTAAGTTCATCTGCCTCAGCATATCTGCAGAGACTAGCCCAGGTACAGCTGGTAATCCTGCCTTAGTTGCAGGCGTCTCTTGAATTACCGAAGGTCGCCCACTACCTTTTTCACGAGAATTAGCTCCATTTATTCTTGAACTCTCTTCCGTTTTAAGCTTTTTAGTATGAGGTTCTTGTAATGGTTTGTCGTACCTGTAAAAATCATATATATAAACAAATAATCTAAAATATAATCCTCCATCAGATCTCAAATACATTAATCTATACATAAAGGTTGCAATACCCAAGTAAAGGAGGAGGCTTAACCCAAGGACCTTTGCTCTTCCATTAACCATCAGACTTCTCCCTTTCAACATTTTTGTTTCACTCAATGCCATTACATAAATATACTCAGAAAAATGGGGAGGGTTACCAGCGAGAATATTTTAAACAACTGGGACAAAATTGCTGCAAGGATGTGCTGGGCATGGTAAAACCCAGCTACCCCAATTCTTTTGCTACAGCTGTGGCCATACTGCTGATTCAGAAATATATGGCATCATTAATATATAAATTTTGGGTGTTATTTCAATAATTTCAGTTCATCTGAATGTGGCCATAGAGTATACTTATGACTTGAGAGATGCTAATAATACTAAAAAAAATATGTAAAAATATACTTTAAAATCATAATTTTGTGTACTATTAGAAACCTTGCCCATTACTAATACTGTAAAATTCTAGTTTCAAGAACACTAAATGGCTTTGATATTCAGTATTCTCTCAAAACAATAATGCATGCAAATATTTTAGAATGGACTGAATTCTTTTACCATAGTTGTGACAACCCTGCTGAGCTAAGCAAGACTATCGAAGCATCAGAAAAAAAAACTAAGTTTGACAAAGCAGCTCTAGGGGAATTAAAATATAATGGGTGAAAACCTATTATGTACACTCAGATGGCACACCACATTATCTTCAAAACAGCAGAAAACTTATTTGCTTCTCCAAGGCATCCTAACTAACAAGTAAGAAAATACTGTACTCAAAAACTTAATAATCTATTAATGTAACTTACTTTTCAGCTATTTTGGCCAAATCTTGCAAAGCAGACATTCCTAATGTTGACCTCAAGCCCTCAAAGGTCATGAGATCAGTTAACTGTAGACCAGGTGGTCCTGATGGAAGACCAGCTACTAAGGGATCGCCAAAAGCATGTGGCCCAAGAGTTCTTGGAATAGGTGTAATGGTGATTTCTGGCCGTTTGGCTAAATCTTCTGGAATCGGACCACTCTCCTTCTTGGTGCTGATCTTGGGAACCTACAAAATCAACCATTGTAATGAAACCTCTTGAAGACCTGTTCAAGCTTTAACAACTAAGTCTATTCTATTGTTTCCTATCCCAGAATTAGCCATCTGAACCATGCACAAAAAAATTTAAGTACCTTTATAATGTCAAATGTATAATATAAATGATCTAACGCTTGCTCCACATTGACTAAGTGCTTTAATCTTCCAATCACAACAACACAATTACAAATTAAAAAGGCTCTTATTTTTAACTAAACTAAAACTGCTACAGTGATCAAACCTTCCAAGACTTGGGAAAAAGTTATGAGTACTTCCATATTCTTCAACACTCTACTCACTCATATACTAACAGTAAGAGGCATTGTCCTAATTAATAGTAAGTTATCAATTAATGACACAATTTCTGATTCTCATAAGGGATAGTTGTATAAATATTACTAAAATAATTAAAAAAATAATATGTTCGCGCTTAATACTGTCGTCTGAGGTCCAGTAGGGAAGTACTCACATCATTTGTACTCATTTAATTGTATTACAAGTGACAACATCAGCTCCATGCCTATGCATACCACTGTTAAGCCTAAGACTTGAAAGATGTACACCAATCTCTTTATAAAGATTTTATCTAATTTCATGATGCTGCTTTACCAAATCACATATAATTTTTCGTCACCTCTCTCTATTTCTAGCACGCTTTTCACAAGCCTATATTCAATGCTTAAAGACAGAGCTTATCTCACTTTACTCTCTTCCATCTTACTAACATACATCTTGCTCTTCAACATGGTAAAGCTGCCTTATATATCTCCTACACTAGTCTCCAGTGATCTACGGTTTTTTCATTATTAATACTAATTTCAGCTGTCTTGTAGGAATATGAAATTAAAAGGAATAACTTCAACCCCCCAGTTCCCTATACCATTTATTCAATTCTTACAAGACATGAGATATTATTTCTACCCCAACACAATTAAAAATTATTATCAAAAAGTTTTTTCTCTAGTTGTGATCACCCTGCAGACCCTGGCAGAAGGTAATATGAAAAATAAACTCCATCACATTTATCATTAATTCCCTTCTTTATAAGTCTCTTCCTGTTTCTCCTCATTTTGTAAATTATAATCTCTTGATGCTTACGACTGAGAAAAATAAAATCTAAACTAATAAATTTAGACTTTCTCAATCTTTTCCTGTTCTCAAACATCTTCTTTTATCTTAAACCTATTAATAGTGCGACTAACCTCACAACTAATGATACACTTGATTTCCAATATATCGATTTTTACATTCAGCTAAACTCATATAACACTAATATTCATATTAACCTATTAAAGAGATAATATCCTAAAACATGCCATTATTCATTTGCCTAGAAGGGGAATCTACTACAATCTACTCAAAGATATGACCAAATTTGTATCCTCTCTCTACTCTTTACTATTATGTTTTTTATTTCTCAAGTACCTAAAACTGGTAATTTTGTTCCAATATCTACTGCAATTTAACGTGAAAAAGGATAATGTAATAATGTCACATTATTACATTATCCATTTTCACGTTAAATTGCTGGATCATGCTCTAAAGACCACTACCTAAGCTATGCCATCTGACACCTGCAACCTTTTTTTCAATTAGCCAGAGAAAATCATCTATCCAAGAATATTGGAATTATCCTACATCTCCTCACAATATACTCTAACAGCTCACATACATATATAGTACATCGAATACTCTCCAAAGCATTTATGCAAACCGTTCACAAGCTAATATTCTCATTTCTTGTAGGTTTTAGCTTCACTTTCCAATCTTATTCTCTACATACACTCTGCCAATGGTCTTGAAATCTCATTCAAAAAGCATTACAAAAAGGATGGGTGACAATGAAACTACCTATACTAGCCGACATATATAAATATCTGATTGCAATCCATTGGAACCGATGCAAACAGAAGGCAAAATTAGTTTCTAAATATCAAATGTTTTCTTGTTAGTAATAGGCACAGTGAAAGAATATTGTGAGAGAAAATCTTTAATCCAACGAGAGATGCAAGTGGGAAAAAGGCAATAACGTTAAGTGATGAAATGAGAAAATAAACCTTTGCAAGAGTCGTAGAAAATGAATGCAATTTGGAAAGCAATAGCTGGTCACGTAGGAGCCTGCGTCCATTGGCGAGCGATGACGTAAGGACAGTAATAAGGAAAGAGAATCCTGACGGGATTTTGCGAGGTAAGTATGGGTAGGCGATACGAAATCAACAGTACTCATGAACAGACATACGTAACAATTATCATATGACTAATTAAAATAGCAGGAATAAAAGTGAGGAGGAAAAATTAACAAAGCGTGAGAGGAAGCATAGAAAAAAATGGAGAGAGATGAAAGACGGAATGGTTAAACCTGCGAAATGACTGAAGAACAGTAAATAATTGACAAAAAGGTGCAAGAAGTAGCGACACAAAAAAAAAGCAAATAGTTAGTGGACAAGTGAGAGATATGAGCTTATAGTAGGATATACACTCGCAAGTGTGGAGCTTTTTTCAGGACAATTAATCACAAAGAGAATGAAAAAATGGAAAATTAAAAATGTAGCAGTCAAGAAAATAAAGAGAAATAGTGTACCAAATTAGAAACACAGGTGGTAAAGCTCGTGTCGTGAGAAAAATGAGGCTGAAATGGAAGATGGTTACTAGTTTTGATAAAAAATAAAATGGAATGCAGTTACTAGCATATATTTAAATATGAGAGAGACAATGATGAGGCATGTACAAACTAAGCTGGATGGAAGAATAAAGAAAGAGGTCAATGTGTGACTTTACAAAACTAAAATAAATAAGTAAATAAAATAAAAAGGAAAGAGGCAACTGAAAAGGAAGATATCGCTACAAAGATTTGGAAGGTAATGAATGGGGAAATACTGGTAAACCGGGAAAGAGAATATACTGCTCCATTTTACATGAGTAACGTAGGTAATCCTAACACACACAGTACAAAGCATAGGAGGAGCAGTCTGCTGAGTCTTCATAAGGGGGGTACCTGGTTACAAAGAATGACCCTGTGATGTCGGGCATGTTAAGGATTTTGAAAATCATGTGTTTAATCAAAAGTATATGCAAAGTTTGCTAAAAATATATAACTGTAATTGTGGATTTACATAATGTATAAGACAGGGTAGACTGGGAAGCTACGCGGCATTTCCTGCAAAGAAATGTGATATATGGAAATCTAGTGTAGGTGTAAGGAGATTAAATAAGATAGTGAGCTTCCTTTAAGAATAGTTCAGGACAAAAAATATTGATTTTCTTGAGACTGTCATCAGGCAAATGTGATACACTACTATGGCTGTGTGTGTGTGTGAATAAAGACATAAGGCGGAAAGAACATGGAACATCACTGGGTCTAAGAGCTAGAGAACTGAAATTTGCAGTTCAATCTGTAGGCATTGTCTGAGTAGTTTGCGAATGATGTAATGCAATGAAGCAGAGATGGTGAGCTATGAAACTTGAAATTAAATATATAGAGCATATGCTATTTCTTGGATTTAAATAAAGACAGAAGCACACACTAGTCATGGATACAACTTACAATGTGGGGAAGAGGACAAAGTTGTTTAGGGCATTAAGCAGAGCATGAAAACAAGGAGTAATGCAGGGAATGAAGGATAGAAAATGTTTTAAATTAATTGTCTACTAAGAAGATCAAAATGAGTGAGCTATTGGAGAGGAGAAGATGCTTGAGAAAAGAAAACATTTAATAGAAAGAGCGGTACTGAGTGGGCATAGACACCTAGAAAACGATGGACAGTGAGAGACCAGTAGAGAAGAAATGTTGAATTAACAGTCATGGAGAGGAGGGAGGGGAAAAATAAAAAAAAATCTGATAAAAAACAATATTAAATGAGGGCAAAAAAATACATAACATGCCTATACATAAGTACATATCAAACAAAAATCAAGGAACTGGAGAAAAGCAGGAAAAGCAGAGGCCTTATATTTTATACTGCTCGGGCACAGGCTTAGTTTTCTAAGTTTACATCATAATGATAACAGAAAGTGAAAAAATTATGTTGAGAGATGTGGAAGTCTAGTTTTCCATTTTTTTCTTTGCCTAATGCCATTAATTCCTAGAATGAAATTTGGTCAGATATGTGTTTTCCCTATTATTTTTTTTCTTTGCCTGTTGCTATTGTCATAAATACCTAGAAAAAAGTTTTATTTTTAAATTAGGGACAATATGAAAGTAACATAATCAATCAATGCCGAAATAAAATACTTCATATGATACATTATTTGAATGCGGTTAAGAATTGTTTCCAAAGGGAATTTTCCGTGCAGTTATTTTGGATTCGGGTATTCCGGCCGACTGCAGATAAAGTGATCAGGTTATATAGATTATTCCTAGTGGTGAAGAAATGAATACCTCACTCATTATTCCGTGCTTGTCGTAGGAGCCAGCTAAAAGGGATAAATGAACAAAAAGCTGGAATATAAATTTTTTTCCCCCCAGAGAACAGATGATGGAAGGGGCGAGGAAGGGTTGGGTATCACAAAGCCCAACGGCCTCCTTTTTTTTTTTTTTTTGTTCAGTTGTGGTCATCCTGATGACTCCAGAGGGATATGATACTGGGGATAGATTCCAAGATTTAACATGGATACCTGAAACTGTGGACAATAGGAAGCCACATTTTCCTTTACGTATATGCCTATGATAAAGCTTAATTCACGAATTAAGCACATAGGAGATGAACAACATTAACTAAGGATAAATGCAAACACTTACAACAGTATAGCGTGATGAATAGCATTTTAAAACTAATTATTTATATTTGGTGTTTTTCATTTAATATTTCCAAACCGTGGATTATTGTAATCATAGATACCAAACCCAGGGTAAGAAGGGATCACTGTCCTGAAAGGTAGATAATTCTAGATTATATAATACATGCATAGACAGATAATAGACTGTACAATACTGAAGTGCCTATTTTACCCAACAACTACACTTTTGGAAACTGCAGATAACTACACGTCATGGGAGAAAATAAAAGTATCAGTATAAAAAGACATGCACGAAAACTTATTCTGAAATCATGCAGACAAATACCAATATAGAGCAAAAGTTATTAGTTAAAGAGCATGCACACAGTTTAGCTTTAAAATGGCCAATTAGAGTGACATTCACAAGAGGCGTACCTACATGAATTTTGTTACCAAAGAGGAATTGTTATATACCTTCATATGCAAAGCACCTACATTCATACTGGCTTAATTCTAATGCAAAATCTGATGGGATCCCCTAGAATAAAAAAAATATATAATATTCCTAAATTTATGAAAAAAAGGATTTTATTTACAAAATGCTGGTGAGTTGTTTAAATCTAGTCTTTAACCACATGACTGCTTTACATGATCTAAGAGTGGTTGACATGGGGAAAGAGGGAGGTAAGCAATACTGCTCTAATGATTATGATGATAATGTCATAATAATAATAATAATACTGATGAGGGTTAGAGGTGCACCAAGCATGGTTCACCAGGCAGCATCATTGTGCACCATGAGGTTTGCCACAGATGAACTTACCGTCAGCTCCGTAGGTGTTGTTGGAGGACTGACAGAGGCAGGAGGTGCAGGGCTGGCTTGGGGTGGTGTACCCACTGGAGGTGCAGCAGCACCCACATTCCCTGAGTGAGGCCCACTGGGCAACCCATGTGCTTCTTGTGCACTCCCAGGTGGAACGTGAGGGGGCCTTAGTGGGGGACAGGCACCCCCCAACTTGAGAGTGGGTTTGCTTTCACTTGGCCCATGATGCTGTGGGAAATAACAGCATCATGCTACAAGTCTCCCCTCATAAGGATGTTAGCATTTCTTTTAAACCTCAAAGATTTAATCCAAAACTTTTACATGAATGGCTATATATTAGACTTGAGCACAATCAAGAAAATTTCAAATATATGTTACATTTAATAAAAAAAAAAAGAAAAAAGAAAAAAAAAAGACAATCATTTAGTATCACCTGAGATTTTAAGCAATTACATTTTTCAAAAGATTTATATGAAATGATTAAAATAAGAGATAAGTAAACTGGAGTTAAAAATAAAACATTCTGTCTTCTGGAAAAGTTTTGTAAACACATATTTAAAAAAAAAAAAAAAATTATACTGGAACAAAAAACAAAACACAAAAAATGAACCTTGAAAAAATAAACAAATTTAAATTAAAAGATTCCAAAAAAGGAGAAATGTATGGGTATTAAATGAAACAGTTACTTCCCATTCACTGAATATGAATAAAAAAATATACAATTAAATCAGTCCTAATTATGCAACTCTAGCTCTTTACAAATTCACAGCACCAGCTTCTGTGAACAGCAGAACGAGATCCCTACAGATAATAGCATAAAATAAATAAAGAAATGAAACCTTGGCTGTATAAACAAAAACACTGAACAAGTGGATATTAGACACAAAAAAAAGTACAATGAATACTTCAATTTCAATTATTAAAAATGACATGCTAGAGTGAAGGAAGATAATAAAAACTGGTTATTAGTGAGATAGCTACTAAAGAATCATACAGACACCCTGCATGAGATGAAAAGCTAAATATGAATGAATGAAAAATATATATTTAAGATATATTTCAACCATGCTGCCATATGTCAATGAGGTATATAAAGGATATAATATGATGCAAACCACACTACTCATGATGATCAACTTCGCACTCAGTAGATCAATACTAAGTTAAAAAAACAACCATAAGGAAATAATAAGCAAATACAGTACTCAAATTGGCAATGTGCAAGAAAGAACAAACAGACTTGGAATGATAAGTATAGCTAACCTTTTACCATATTAACTCTTAAACAGTATATAAAATGAAATTATGTAATATATTCAATACTCTCCCTACTTAGAACTAAATAACTATATATATATATATATATATATATATATATATATATAATATATATATATATATATATATATATATATATATATATATATATATATATATATATATATATATATATATATATATACAGGGGTTCCCATTTTAAGTCGTTCCGAGGTTACATCTGAGACCATTACATAATGAAGTATTAACAACTCAATTTTTCGACATACCAGTCATCCAGACGCAAACCAACCACAGCAGTAAAGGTAAGCAATACAGTATAGTGTACTTTAACTATTTTCATGTATTAGATTACGAACTTAGATTAATTTTCTATGTTTTAGAGTATATATTTCTAGTATTGGTGGGAGACCTATGTTCGAATTATAGGTGTGTTCCGACTTAAGTCAGCTGTCAGGAACGGAACCCTGACGTAAAGTAGGGACCCCCTGTACACACATATATACAGTATATATATATATATATATTATATATATATATATATATATATATATATATATATATATATATATATATATATATATATATATATAAAATAAGCCTACCAATCTTATATAACAAACAGATAATTGATATAAAAGCAGATGGAAGCTTATATAAGTATTGTCATTTTTCTCGTTAAATAATAATTTGAATAACTAATACATAGAGAAGAAAACAATTTCTTCAAGAGCACAAGAGGTTGCTTTTGAATACCCTACAAAGCATTCTATGTCTCCTTGGTATACTCTACAAAAATTCTGACATCAAAAACACTTTGAACTCATAAGAAAAACGTAGTAAGCTTTAAAGCATTTGTGTGACTGATGAATATAAGTACTATCTAGGTTGCAACTCTAACACTTTGTCTTTTTAATAAGTTTTCAAAAATAACATAAGGAATTCAGTACCTATCACTAACTTAGTAAAGATTCAAATGGCTAAACGTGATATCTATATCCATACACAAGAGGCAAAAGTATATGCTATACTATGTATCAAATGTTCTAGCATAATTTCTTGGATAAAATCTTGCGCTAACTACAAACATATTGCAGTGTTAGATTTTAAACGGGTATTTTTAATTTTGAAAAAATTTTGTGGGTTACTGAAATGGATGCTAAATCCTTGTACAGTGCCAGTATTTATTATAATTACTATTTAAACCCATCATCCTACATGTATTTGTCAAAGATCTACAAGAACTCAGTGAGCTAAAAGTAGGTTATAGAGCTCATGTGCCATATAATGGGAATTTGCACACAACTGACACCATTCCAAGTGTCCTCCTCGGCTTCAGCATTACTATGAGAAACTAAGCTATGTGACTTCGGATTTCCCAATTAGAGTCAGCACAATTATGTCATATTAAATATGAAGAGTGTGGAGATATAAAAAATCCTTTTTGATGATACACATTCCTTCAAACTAGAAATCAACCCAATGATATGATCAAAGTGCAGAGACAGGAAATTTTGATATAATACTTGTGGTATAAAAACTGTTCAAAATTGTGCTGGACCTCTTGATACGAAACTGCGATGATCTAAATACCGTAAAACGGGAGGACTAGACTTCCCATACATATTATATGGATATGTACAATACCATTAGAATAATAAAATAAAAATAAGTAAATTAAACAGATAAATACCGGTTTTGTAAAATATATAAAAGAAAATTTTGACGAATACAGCATACAAATACTGGAGAGAGAGAGAGAGAGAGAGAGAGAGAGAGAGAGAGAGAGAGAGAGAGAGAGAGAGAGAGAGAGAGAGAGAGAGAGAGAGAGAGAGAGAGAGGAGAGAGAGAGAGAGAGAGAGAGAGAGAGAGAGAGAGAGAGAGAGAGAGAGAGAGAGAGAGAGAGAGAGAGAGAGAGAGAGAGAGAGAGAGAGAGAGAGAGAGAGAGAGAGAGAGAGAGAGAGAGAGAGAGAGAGAGAGAGGAGAGGAGAGAGAGAGAGAGAGAGAGAGAGAGAGAGAGAGAGAGAGAGAGAGAGAGAGAGAGAGAGAGAGAGAGAGAGAGAGAGAGAGAGAGGGAGAGAGAGAGAGGAGAGAGAGAGAGGAGAGAGAGAGAGAGAGAGAGAGAGAGAGAGAGAGAGAGAGAGAGAGAGAGAGAGAGAGAGAGAGAGAGAGAGAGAGAGAGAGAGAGAGAGAGAGAGAGAGAGAGAAATTGACTGACTTACCTGCAATATAGAAACAGAAGGTTCTCCTGGTTCACACTTAACCTTATTTGGTCTCGAAGCCCCAATGCCGTATATTTTTTTCTGCTCTTGCAATAAGAATTTCTCATAAGGTAGTAACAATCTGTTTTTTTATAAAAAAAAATAAATAAATAAATAAATAAATAAAGAAGAGTAAACAGTTCACTTGAAAAGTTTTTATGAAAAAACCTGCTGAACATGTTCAAAATATAAGAAAAAACGTAAAATTATGCTAAATAGAATTTAATTCTACTCAAGTTTGCGTAATGTGCCCAAAACGTATACAGTACTGTCCTAAATTGCATCAAAATTTCACCCTATGTATGTCTTTCTAAAAAATACTTTTGAATATACATTTGCTTACAATAAATTTCACTCCTTTTTACATAATTCCTGACAATATCATGTCCATAATAGCATACCTTTCATAATGTCTCTTCATAACAGCAGAATTGGACTGTACACTTTGCTGACTATTAGAGGAAGGAGGTAAACCACTCATTTCGTCGTAGAGACTTTTCCAGAGTGCTTTATCACTAACAGCCTCGTAGCCTCCTAGCTCCTGTACTTTTCTGAACAGCTCAAAGACATTCACTGAAATATATGTAATCACATTAATCTTGATGACTCCAATATTCAATGTCCATTTACAGAACGAACCATTAAATGAAGATGAAAATTTTATTTTCTATAAAAGAAAAGGGTTTTTAATAGTGCAAAGCATAACATATATCCATTCAAATACTCTATACAGTATTGCCTAAAGGATGAAAAAACATTTCAATAAAGAATAATGTCAGTAATATGTTAATAGGTATGACAGATATCTATTAGGAGGCTATTAAAAAATGTTTAAATATTCTATCCCTTTCCTACCTTATTTAAATGCAAGGTAGGTAAAAATTCACAGTTACATGTGCAACCAAAATAAATTTCCTTTATTGACAATATGGTAGCTGTTGTTTTCACATAAATGCTAATTTAGTTTTAAGTCAATACTTCAAGGTTTGCCTACAAAGAGAGCAGCTACCATCAAACCAATTATTCTAAATCTTAACTATATTTTCAATAAGCTGTCTTCTCAGTTAATACTAAGAGCTTATTTGTTAAAAATAAATAAAATATAATGTGCTTGATCAAAGAAAGATGAACAGAAACAAATGCGCAAATCATAATACACTATACCCTATATTTTCCGACAGACACTGAACAGCTAAGTAAAAATATGATTAGATACAAGCACTTCTTTAATAGGGAGTGAACGCTGTCTAAGAAGGTTGCGAAAAACCAATACTAGGTAGAATTCAATGTTGCCAAAAGTTGATTTTGCCATTTTTGAAAACTGGCCTTCTTCCACTCATCAGGAGGTGTGCTTCCTTAATATGAGCACAAACAGATGAGATAGCATGTAGTCTTGTTATGATGAAAAGAAAGAAATACTTACATTGTCTGTAGCCTATATGTGGTACTCTGGTGATGGGTGTGTTGCGATCTTTCATGAACTTGTGAAGTTTTGACATAAAATCCACCTCTATAAGACGGTTTAAGGCTGGCGTATGGAATTCTGTTTTTATATTTGTAGATAAATGTGACCGATTCGTGTCTCTCTTTTTGTCCAAAACTCTAAGACCGTTGGGCTTAGCTGTAAGACCCGGTTTGCCTTTGGGTTTTGGACGAATATCTTCAGAAGTTTCTGATGACTCTGATTCTGAATCTCCAGCCGGTCTCTTTCGTTTCTTTCTGGGCCGGCCTTGAAGCTTAGGTGCTGCAGGTGGGACGATCACTTGGTCAGTCAGTACCTCAGGTACTAGGGGCCAGTACAAGTCAAAGAGTACTGTTGTCAGAGACATGGGTATCTATTGGGCATATCTGATAGCTTACGTACACAAAAATTGCAATTATCAAGAGCAACAATTACCTATATTAATTTATTATGATTATCACTCCACTGACATCAAATGACTATTTATCTGAAGCTACCAGAAGCACCGAATTAAACTGATCTTCTAATAAATAGGAAATTATATGTAGCAATAGTTACAAATGAATAGAACAACTAAAAAAGCTACAAAAAAAAACTGCTTCAAAATCAATAACAAGACATGATGGCTCTGGAAAAATACTTACAAAGATGATTACACAATAGATCATGACCTTCTAGTTCAGGGTAATCAAATACTTCTCTGCAAAAGAGCATCCACGTGCGTCTAGAGGGCACTACAAACCCTCCCAATGCCACGACTATTCGACTTCTCATGTACTCTTCTTCGACTCCTTCCAGCCTTTTCAGCAAGGCTCTCATTCGACAGTATTTATCATAACCCAAAATAATTATGTGTAAACTATTAGGTTCGACTACATCACCTGTTGAGAGTAAGTAAATAAACAAGATCAAAAAAATTAAATCTACCAGAAAACAAAATATCTGATTCTTGTGCATATGTAGCATACTATTCGCTTCATTGTGGATAACACAGAAAGTTAAGGATATACTAACTCAAATTTCTTATACACTAATTACAATGACTGTAAAGGTAATAGCTCTAAAAGGAACACTTTATAAATACTCCCCATCTATGAATGCAGTCAGAAAGTCACTGTTGTTCCCCGTAAGTTGAACAGCAGTTATTGGATATGATGTCATCAATAATTCACGAATACAAATAAAATTTACCCCAATGGAATATTGGGAATGAATTATAATTCTTGCTTCGTAATCACTAGAAAAACCCATTCACATATCAAACTGGCTTGACTAATACCAGAAACATATGTAGTAGTAGATTTCAATGTAATAATAGCCAGAGTGTTGCCTAGATAATTGTTTTCATCTTTGGCAAGCATCTGAATTTATTTCAATATTATTTTGCAACACATTGCGGAATATTAAGTCACAGCATGTTTCTTGGGTGCCGTAGAGAATATATACACTACAAATGATAGTTATTTTCCCAAACACAAGTTTAATTAATAATGAAACAAGACCATCAAACTTAAAAAGGAATCCATATATCTTTATATATACAATACATAAAATTCCAGCCTGAGAGAAAGTGTCATACTGAATCAGCATTCAAATATATACAAGAAAAGTTCTCGAAGTGAAAAATATCACCGCTGCTTACCTATCAACTTCTTTTCTCTCATGATTTCCTTGATATCCAGTGCTCCAGCGATGGGTGGAGAGTAGTGGGCATCTGAGGGGATGTTTGGATCCTGGGATGGAGGACCATACACCCCCAGAAGGCCTTTATCCCACTTGACACCCCCAGCAGCTCGCATCCACCCAATAACATCCTCGGCTCTGAGCACCACCTTCTCCGATAAAGATACCACTTCGTGCTGCAGAAGAAAAGAACACGTTAATAAACATTCCTACAATAATAAATAATAATATCAAAATATTCAACTTTTGTAACTCAGCGACCATCAGGCTAATTCCCATTTGGACATTGGATTGACCTCCCAAGGTCATGTCGTTATCATAGTCACAAATGTTTTGAGATAAGTAGCATTCTTTGAATTGCAAGTCCCTGTCAACTCACAGAGCTAAGTGTGAAGACCAAAGCACGTGCAAGGGTAATGGTGGTAATGTATCTTCATGAGACTGGAACTTAATGGACAATAATATCTAGAATAGCTCTCCACGGAAAAAATAATTACACACGAATTATGATTCCTGTGAAGTGGATTTTACAGCTTTTACAGGTGAATTTTGAGAGAAGTAACATTTACAGCTACTGGACTGCTGCAAGAATTCGGTAGTACGTATTTGTTGTTTAATCAGTTCTTTGCTGGTGCTGCTTTGCTATTGAAAGTTCTCTATGCTTTCAATGTGCACATAAAATTACAATCTGGAATCTTTCTCAAACTGATGAATTAATCCACGTCAATTATCTATCTGCCTATCTATCTATCAATCTATCTATCTATCTATCTATCTATCTATATATATATATATATATATATATATATATATATATATATATATATATATATATATATATATATATATACATATACCATTCTGCTAGTGCCTTATCAGCTATCTCCCTTTAAGATTAGAGAGCGTCCTGCTACCTCCTCCCACACTTGTGACGGGAAGCCCAGTGCTCCCTTTAGCCCCATTATTTGTCCCGTTTCAACTGCTTTACTTCTCTATATTTCTTTCAAAGACATCGTTCGCACTCATGAGGACTCCTGATATATTATCCAGAGGCTCCTTTTACATAAGATTCTGTCTATTCAACAAACTCTCTCTCTCTCTCTCTCTCTCTCTCTCTCTCTCTCTCTCTCTCTCTCTCTCCAGCAGTTTTCTCTAATTATCATCATTTTCCTTATTTCTCAGCGGTTTCTTTTCAGTGCTTTGGTGTTATTATATATCATTATTAACATATCCAATAATATTCGAAACTACAATAGTGCCATAACAATATAAATTATATTGGAATATATATTCTTGGATATTCGTTACACATCTCTTCCTATCCCCACACATCTGACTAGTCACAACACTCTTCGTCTCTATTTCTATACTTTGGTTTCTTCGTGCCCAGGCCCAATGAGAGCAGTTTTGTTTTTATTTTTTATGCCCGTCCTGGTGTCACAATCATAATATATATATATATATATATATATATATATATATATATATATATATATATATATATATATATATATATATATAATATATATATATATATATATATATATATATATATATATATATATATATATATATATATATATATATATAATACAAAAACATGTCCACATTGTGAAGACCAGCCCTAGAAACCCCGCCACCAAAGGCATATAAAGGCCGAGGATTGCATAAATTTAAATTCCAATTGCAAATGAAATAAGAATGCCACTGACTTTGCGTACTTCACTATATGTTAATATGAAAGTAATTATGACAGGTTCATCACGTTTGGTATGAAGTCAACGTCATTTATAAAATGAGGCCCAATTTCTAGTGTGAAAGTCTCCTTTCACCATCTCTCTCTCTCTCAAGCACTGGATTTCTTGGCCTTACATATTTTCCGATGAATTCCTCTGCTAAATTAATTTCGGTATTACTCCAATATGTACTCTAAAAGCATTTAAAAATATGATGAACACTGCGGACCTATTCTGATGTCTATTCTTTCTCGAGCAGGTGATAATCCCAGAGTAATATTCACTTCTCAAGTAGGTATTAATTGACTTTAATGACCCATGATGGTTAGGATAATTAGTATATATACAGACAATAATAAAAGGTGACGCCAATTTTTCAAATAAATCTCTTTTTTTCTTTTATATTTCCTCTTAATCTTTTTCTCAATAAAATTCGATGTAAATAAATTTATTTCCTAATTACAGACATAGAATACTCATTAGCACGTAGATCACATACTGGAGTAGAATCACGGATGAGTAGATCACGTCCACTGCATATATCAAGTAGATGAAGAAGCACCCACACTTTCTCATAGTTTCAGACTTTAGTTACTCATCAGTCTATTCCATCACTGACCGTTGACTCTAGTTTCTTGTGACTGACCTTATATCAGGTCTTGGGATGTAGGACCTCGTCAGTATAAGATTAATGTTTACCTAAATTGACGAGTGGAGGTGGACGTCATCCAAACTTACAATCCATTTACTTAAAGCAAAATACATTTTATTCCACTACTGACGTCGAACAGTCATTATAACGCATTGAATTATTCTAGCCACCTTTTCTCAGTGGTTCATATATGTATTTTTATGTGTATATATGTATGCATGTATATGTATGTGTATACATGTATGCGTGTGTGTATCAAGAATTACTACTTTTAATTCGTAAATCTATCTACAAACAAGAGTAATAATAATAATAATAATAATAATAATAATAATAATAATAACAATAATAATAAAAATAATAATAATAATGAATTAAGCTGACGTAAACCTCTCTCATGTACATAATTTGAAGGGAAGAGAGGGGGAGTGGCTTTCAGTCTTTCCTTTTAAATTTCTATTCCATAAGATGGTGCTGTGTTTATGTGTGTATGCATATATGTGTGGGTGTATATGTGTATGTACATGCAATTGTTTATATGCACATGTATTTTTTTTTCTCCCTTTTTTTATAAGTTTACTCTCACCTTTGTACTCTCGGGGCCTAGTACTGCCCAGTTTCTGTGCTCTCAATGCTCGGACTGTTTATTCAGCCTGTCCTTTTCCTTTGTTGTGTCATCCTCAGATGGGGATAATGTGTATGAGTATGAATGTATGGATGCATATCGGTGAAAGGACTAATAACTTTTTGCTGCAATGAATACCACAAACTCTCTCTCTCTCTCTCCTAAATATGTATGAGGTAACTCGTATTAAGTTGAATATATTGTAATTTTTTTTTAATGGACAAATAAGTGGTGATAATGTTGGTATCTTTATGTTTTTCATTATTTGTTTTTATTGTCTTTGTAATTTATTGTATTCTAAAAAAAAAAAGTAATTCCTGTTTGTCAATAGACTACTACTACTATATCTTGTCATTGTACTTTAAGAAGGTGACCAATTAAGGTCACGAAATTAATAACTACCTATGATTATGAAGACCCAGTGGCATTTCTATTGCTCATCTAATTAGTTATTTATATATGTGTATATGCATGCATATATATAGATACATGTGCACGCATGTATATGTAAATGCATATGTACCTACTTATTACTCCAACCTGAAAATTGTTACACTATATCTACTTCAAAATGTCTGTAGAGGTTCTGTGGTAAAGTGGAGATTTAACTTAAATGACAGCACTCATCAAGGGCTATAGAAAACTATTGTTACAAATATTACTCTTAATCAATAATTGCAAAGTTCTTCTGCCATCAATACATGTAAACCATAATATATTACTCTTAATTAATAATCCCAGAGTGCTCTTCTACCATCAATCAATTGTTACACCATATTTTATTCTTAACTACTTGCTATGATATTTAAAATGAATTGTAACTTCTATTAATATTTGATTTATACATGACCAAATATAGATTGCAATGCTTATCAACTGCAATATCACTGGGAGTGCCCATGTCCCCATTTACAGCCATTTGAATAAAAAAATAATGCATATGAAATCCATGCTCCTAAAGAAACTATTCCACCATTCATTAACACATCTCATGCTCGTTGTCTGTAGACATTATACGCACAGTTTTAAATGAAAATATAATTTTCTCATATTCATCCATTTGTAATCGTTGCTAA
>JAXCGZ010019250.1:62500-67500 GCA_037179515.1 Halocaridina rubra
GTCTTTTCCGCCCTTGCTTAGAACACTACTCTCACATCTGGGGTACTCCTTGGTCTATGGCAGTCAGACTAATCTATAACCCTCTCCTTACTTCTGATCTTAATTCTCAATGCCTTTGCCTCAAGGTAACATCGCTTTCTCTTTTCTTTCGTCACTACGTCTATCGCTGCTCTGACAAGTCAATAAGTTGCATCCCTTCCCCACTGTCTAGGCTGTGTAAAACTCACAAAGCGGCCTCGTTTTGCAGATACTGTATGGAGATTTGTAGCTCATAAGTTTGTCTTTTCGCTTCCACCCGAGGACTCTGGAACTCTCTCCCGCCTTCAGTCTCTCCTAGTCTTATGACCAAACTTTCCTCACGATGCTGATCTATCGTCATCTCAGGACCCAATCCTACCATATTTCTAGGTCTTCACCACTTCGACCATTCTTTCAGCCAGTCTTTTCCTAGTGTTTATTATATCCCATGAGGGAGGAGGTAGAATGCTTCCTCCATGTTCCCTTGTGTGTCTCAAAACTCGACTAAATGGAGAGAAGCAGAGGAACTGGGTATCCCCTACTCTATATCACATTCCTAAAAACAGCAAAGGGGTATTCTGGCAGGAGAGATCCAGCCATAACCCTAGTAATTGGGTGTCTGATTGTGTGTGGTTGTGGTGTAAGGAAGAAGGAGGCGACAGGGAATAAGCTTGTGGAGAGAGAGATGGATATGTTTGCAATGAGCGAAACTAAGATAAACGGGAATGGTGATGTGACATTTGGAAGTGTGGTAGGTGGGGTGTCTATAGTTGAGAGAAGGAGAGAAAGAGAGGGAGTGGCTTTGTTGGTAAGTGTGTGGTGGGATGGAAATGAGCATCATCTCGAATAATAGTAGTTAAATTGAGAGAGATATACGAGGTTTAGGTGTTTGTGATTACATATGTCCCTGACAGTAAAATAAGTGAGAAAGAAAGAAAAGAACTTTGAATGAAATTGAACAAGTGTGTGGAAGACTTGAGATTGAGTGTGAATGTCGTGTTGATGGGAGATTTGAATGCTAGAGTAGTGAATGAGCAAGAGGATGGTATGCTTGGGAAGTATGGAGTACCTAGTAGGAAAGAGAGTAGAGAAAACAATGATAGATATTTGTACTGAGAGGAGAAGAGATGTTGACTGCCATAGTGTATTTAAAAAGAAGGATGTGCGCAAGTATACATGAGTCAGAGTATGTAATGGTAGAGTATTTGACAGAGCAACAATGGATTATGCGTTGCTGGATAGGAGGGAGATTGGAAGATAATTGGGTGTGAATGTACTGGGAGGTGCTAGCGGTGGAATATATGATCAATAATTAGTGGAAAGTAGAGTAAGAGTGGGAAAAAATGGAAAAATATGAGAAAGTGAGGAAGAGAGGGGATAATAGTGAGAGAATTGAATAAGTAAGAGAATGACTGCAAGCATAAGGTCAATCTGAGGAAAGTGTGGAACGTAGTGAAAGAGAAAATGGAGGAGGGAGTGCGAGAAGAATGGGGTTGTTTCAAGAATGAAGTTATGAAGTGTGCACAAGCAGTGTGTAGAAGGTGACTAAGAGGTGGAAGCAAAAGGAAAGGTAGTGAATGGTGAAATGAGCAGGGAAGTGCAGTAGTGGCTGAAAAGAAGCAGGCATTTTAGGCATGGTTGCAGGTAGATAAGGTAGAGGAGTATGAAGGATATTGTGCAAAGAGGAGGTTAGCAAGGCCCATTGTGACGGGGGCAGAGAGAGAGAAGTGGATGTAAGGTGGGCTAGATTCTTGTCTTAGATTTTTGAAAGGAATAAAATGGCGTTTTAGAAAGAAGTGAAAAGAGTGAGGAAAGGTGAGTCTGGTAGGGAGGAGAGGATGAAAAGAGCATATGGGCAATTGCTAGCAGACGAAATAAAGATGAAAAAGATATATGGACCGAGTATTTCAAGGAATTACTATATGAGGAATATGATATAGAGGCAGAGATTGTGGCTGGGAGAATTAAATAAAAAATGCCAATGTTAGGTGATGAAAATGATAAATAACAAAAGAGGAGGAAAGTTTTGCACTGAGAGCAATGAAAGCAGGTAAAGTACCAAGGATAGATGGGTTTTATTTTGAATGATGGTCAAAAGGTGGTAAGGCATTTGTAGAAGGGATGGTTAGGTTGTTGAATGTATGTTTCAGGAAAGGGATGATCCCAGTTGATTGGAGGAGTGCATGTTTAGTTCCAATTTATAAAGGGATAGGCTATAAGTATGACTGTAGTAGTCTTAGAAGAATTAGTTTAGTGAGTGTAGTTGGTAATATATATGGAAAAGAGAATTAGGAAAGGAAATGAGAGATTGATTGGGGAGGAACAATGTGGGCTCAGAAGATGAAGAGGATGTGTGGATCAGGTATTTGTGGCAAGACAGGTGTGTGATAAGTTCTTAGAGAAAGGTAAGGACACTCTTTGGGTTATTATGGACTTAGAGATAGTGCATGACAGGGATGAGAGAGAGGTGTTGTGCGATGTTTTTGCCAAGTTTGTTGAATGCGGTGAAAAGTTTTTCATAGAACATGTATGAAGTTGTGAATGGTATGACAGAAAGTCACTGGTGTGTGATAAAAGGAAGTGGCTGGTGAATATTGTTAAAAGTAAAGATATTGAGTGTGCTAGAAGTGTTAATGTTGGCAGATTGAATGTAGGAGTAAATTGGGAGTTGCTTGAAGAAGTTGATAGTTATAAGTATCTTGGGTCTCACATAGCAAGGAGTGTACGAGTGAATGCATAGGAATGTCATAGAATGAATGAAGCGAGTAAATATCTAAGTGGGTTAGCAAATGTAATGAGAAATAAGTATTGAGGAATTGATGGAATGAGAAGGTTATATGAAAGAGTGATTGTGCCACAGCATTGCATGGAGCAGAGACGTGGAATGCAAGAGACGATGAAAGAAACAAGTTGAATGTAATAGAGAAGAGGTGTTTGATAAGCAAGACTGGTGTATCTAGAATAGATAAAGAAATGAGGATGTCAAGTAGAGAACAGGTGTTCAAGGGAAGCTGTCGGATAGGTTAAATTAGGGAGTGCTAAGTTGGTTTGAACACATAGAGAGGATGAGTGATGAACGAATGGCGAGAGTGTGGAGTGCAGAAAGAATTTTAATTAGGACAAAAGGAAGACCTAGTATGAGGTGGATGGATGTGTGAAAAGTGCATTATATGCACGTGGAATGTTAGTGGAGCAGTGAATAGAGCTTGCAAATGATAAGAATATGTGGATGAAGATTTTGTATGGCCAATACTTGCCAAAGAGATTTCTCGCACCTCCTAGCTCAGTAAACTGTGATGGACGGTTGTGAAGGGAGTTACCATATATTGAAGCTGTGGGGGTAAACCATCTGTGGTTGTCGTCCTCATTCTTGAATGTCCTTGCATGCCTACTTCGTGGATCCCCCAAGCAGAGTGGAAGGGGAGAAATATGGAAACCCTTTATCCTCAAGGAGCTAAAAGGAGTAGTTGATGAATGTGTTAATCATGGTGAATGAGTGTTTCTTGGTACGGCCGCTCCCCTTACAAGAGGGAATGAGGTTTTGTATATGTATGTATGTATCATTTTCATATTTCTGCCTCAACCTTGAGCTACAAGTTTTTCTTCGTCTCAATTTTTTCTTGGTATCCAAGCCAGATGAGGCACTTTTCTTTCCTGTCTCTGAGTCACATTCATTAAATAAATATGCTATTATAGATATTATGTAACATATAAGGAGAATTGAAGCATCTTCAAGATGCATATATATGAGGAATAAACAAATAAATTTGAGGCGATGAGGCAGAGAACGGATGCTAAAAGATTATTTCATAAGTTAGATGAGAGTTTGTTGAAATATGTTGGTTTGGACACATGGAAAGAATGAATGTTGAACGACTACCAAAGAGTGTGTGGAAAAGAGACGTAACTAGATCAGAGCAGAATGGAAGTAAAAAAAAAAAGAGAAATATGAATTGATTGAAGAGAGCATTGTGTGCACATGGAAGTCAGTGCAGAAAGGCCAAAAGATTGCAAGATATAAGAACGAGTGAAGAAAGATTGTGCATAGGTGCCCTGGGCCAAAGGCATTTCTCACAATCGCTACCATTGTATAATAAGACGGGTGGGTGCACACCATGGGTTGACTTAAGGTAAAGCGGTGGGGATAAACCAGTTGTATATGTTATGGTTCACGACAATGTACCCTCACTCGCTTATCATGTGGACGACATAAGCAGTGTGGTGATTGAGATTATTGCAACACTTTATTCCAATGGAACAAGCAGGAGAGATAGACGAATATTGGCTTCTGATGAATGACTCCCCACTGACTAGGAAGCTTCATTTAAAAGGGGCATTGCTGCCACTGTATATATATATATATATATATATATATATATATATATATATATATATATATATATATATATATATATATATGTATATATATATATATATATATATATATATATATATATATATATATATATATATATATATATATATTTATAAATATATATATATATATATATATATATATATATATATATATATATATATATATATATATATATATATATATATATATATATATATATATATATATATATATATATATGTATATATATATATATATATATATATATATATATATATATATATATATATATATATATATATATATATATATATATATATATATATATATATATATATATATATATATATATATATATATATATATATATATATATATATATATATATATATATATATATATATATATATATATATATATATATATATATATATATATATATATATATATATATATATATATACATATATATATGATATATATATATATATATATATATATATATATATATATATATATATATATATATATATATATATATATATATATATATATATATATATATATATATATATATATATATATATATATATATATATATATATATATATATATATATATATAT
>JAXCGZ010019250.1:72500-75821 GCA_037179515.1 Halocaridina rubra
ATATGAATGTACTGAGAGGAGTTAGTGGTGGAATATCTGATCATTATTTTGTGGAAAGTAGAGTGAGAGTGGGAGAAAAGTGGAGAAAAGAGGAGAAACGAGAAAAGAAAGGTGCTAAAAGTGAATGAAATGCATAAGAAAGAATCTGAGCATTAGGCTAGTGTGAGAAATGTGTGAAATGTAGTGAAAGAGAAACTGGAGGAGGGTGTAGAAAAAAAATGGTGCTGTTTCAAGGAGGAAGTTATGAAGTGTACTGAGGCAGTATGCGAAAGGAGACTAACTTGCGGAAGTAAAAGGGAGGGTAGTGAATGGTGGAATGAGCAGGTGAGTGCAGTGGGGTCTGAAAAGAAGCGAGCTTGTGAGATATGGTTGCATGTAGGTAATGTAGAGATGTTTGATAGGTATTGTGCAAAGACTAGTTTATTGAAGCACATGGTGATGGAAACTAAGAGAGAAGAGGATGTAAGGTGGGGTAAATGCCTGTCTTTGTATTTTGAAATAATAAAAAGATGATTTGCAAGGAAGTGAAAAGAGTGAGGAAAGGTGAACGTAATAGATAGAAGAGAGTGAAAGGAGCAGATGGGCAATTGCTAATGGATGAAATAAAGGTGAGAGGGAGAAGGACTGAATATTTCAAGAACCTGCTGATTGAGGAAGATGATAGAGAGATTCTGGCTCTGGAAAACGAATGGAGAATGCCAATGTCAGGAGATGAGAATGATAGAGATATATCAAAAAGGAGATAAATTTGGCATTGGGAGCAACGAAAGCAGGTAAAGCGCCAAGGATAGATGGGTGCAATGCTGAATGCTTGTCAAAAGGTGGGGAGGGATTAGATGATGGATGGTTAGGTTCTTGAATGTATGTTTCGGGAAGGGAAGAGTCCCGGTTGATTGGGGGAGTGCATGTGTAGTTCCACATTACAAAGGGAAGGGAGTTAAATATATGTGTAGCAGTTTTAAGGGAATTAGTTTGTTAAGTGTAGTTGGTAAGGCATATGGAAGAATTTTAATCGAAAATATTAGGAAAGGTACTAAGCGATTGATTGGGGAAGAACAATGTGTATTCAGGAGAAGAAGAGGATGTGTTGATCAGGTGTTTGCAGTAAGACAGGTGTATGAGAAGTTCTTGGAGAAATATAGGGACACGTTTTTTATGACAGGGTAGATAGAAAGTGGTTGTGGAGAGTGTTGCGACTGTATGGAATAAGTAGAAGTTTATTGAATTAGGTGAAGAGTTTTTACATGAATAGTAAAGTATGCTTGAGACTTTGGAATGGTATGAGTGACTGGTTTGAGGTGAATATTGGGTTATGTCAAGGTTGTGTAATGTCAACATGTTTATTCAATGTGTATATGAATGGAGTGGTAAGGCAAGTAAATGAAAGAGTATTAGACAGAAACTTGGAACTAGTGGGTGAGGATGGAAGGTTGTGGAAATTGAATCAGTTGATATTTTTGGATGATACTGTACTGGTGGCTAATACTGAAATTGAATTGAATAATTTGGTGTTTGATTTTATTTGTGTGTGTGACAGAAGGAAGTTGTGGGTGAATATTGGTAAAAGTAAAGTCATGACATGCACGAGGAGTGTTAATGTAGGAGCGAATGGAGTGTTGCTTGAAAATGTTTAGAGTTTTAAGTGCATGGGGTCGCATGTATCAAGGAGTGGCCAAGTGGATGTAGAGGTAAATCACAGAATGAAGGAAGCTAATAAATGTCTAAGTAGGTTGAAAAGTGTAATTGTCCCGGTAGCATTGCATAGAGCAGACCAAGACTTGGAATGCAAAATATTATGAAAGGGTTAAGTAAAATTTAAAGGAGATGAGGTGTTTGATAGATATTATCGATGTATCTAGAATAGACAGAGTAAGAAATAAGGATGTCAGGCAGAAAATGGGAGCTGGAGTGAAGCTGTCAGATAGGTTTGATTCAGAGAGTATTGATATGGTTTGGACATATGGAAAGGATGAGTGAAGCACGAATAGTGAAGAGAGCCTGGATTGCATAAGTGATTGGAGTTAGGTCAACAGGGAGACCTAGAATGAGATCGATGGAATGCGTGAATAGAGCACTAAATGCATGTGGAATCTCAGTGGAACAGAGAAGAGTGCGTGCAAGAGACAGGAATGAGCGAGAGAAGATTGTGCATATATAAGTCAGTAAAAAGGAATTTCTCGCACCTGCTAGCTCAGTGTAGTGTGGTGTACTGGTGTGAGGGGAGTTGCCATGTAATGAAGTGGTGGGGGTAAACCAACTGCGGCTGTCGGTCTCACGGTAGATTATTATTATTATTATTATTATTATATATATATATATATATATATATATATATATATATATATATATATATATATATATATATATATATATATATATATATATATATATATATATATATATATATATATATATATATATATATATATATATATATATATATATATATATATATATATATATATATATATATATATATATATATATATATATATATATATATATATATATATATATATATATATATATATATATATATATATATATATATATATATATATATATATATATATATATATATATATATATATATATATATATATATATATATATATATATATATATATATATATATATATATATATATATATATATATATATATATATATATATATATATATATATATATATATATATATATATATATATATATATATATATATATATATATATATATATATATATATATATATATATATATATATATATATATATATATATATATATATATATATATATATATATATATATATATATATATATATATATATATATATATATATATATATATATATATATATATATATATATATATATATATATATATATATATATATATATATATATATATATATATATATATATATATATATATATATATATATATATATATATATATATATATATATATATATATATATATATATATATATATATATATATATATATATATATATATATATATATATATATATATATATATATATATATATATATATATATATATATATATATATATATATATATATATATATATATATATATATATATATATATATATATATATATATATATATATATATATATATATATATATATATATATATATATATATATATATATATATATATATATATATATATATATATATATATATATATATATATATATATATATATATATATATATATATATATATATATATATATATATATATATATATATATATATATATATATATATATATATATATATATATAT
>JAXCGZ010019251.1:7500-15000 GCA_037179515.1 Halocaridina rubra
CGAAATTATAGTTATTTAATAATCATCAATCTATCTACCTTGGTTGTATCCCCCATTGGGAGGTAACCGCCATCAAAAAAGAAACAATACGGGGATTACTCTCCCCTCTACTCCCCTTCTTCTTTGACGTCTCGCAGGAGGTTAATACAAGGGGGTGCTTCCCAGTCCCCTCGCCCCGTCCACTTTTAGTCGCCTCTTACGACACGTAGGGAATACGTTGGGGCTATTCTTTGATGTTGTGCCCGCCACCACAGGGCACTATAATCATATATATGAATAATTTGATAATTATCTAATATAAAGGGATAGGGTGATATGGAAATAATTGATCCACTGTGGCGACCCCTAACGGGAGAAACCGAAGGATTTGATGATGATAAAAGATGTGTTTATGGGGAACTTGTCATGAGATGAAGGGGTGGGGTTTAACCAGCTGCGACTGTTGGGTCTCAAGTAGATGGTCCTTGCCCACTTACCGTGTGGATGACCAAAGCAGGGATGTGGAGAGGATATGAGTCAGCCCTTTATCTTAAAGGAGCTATGGGGAGTCATCGAGGCATATCCTCATTTGGTGAATGTGTGTGCTTTGACTCGGCCAGTCCCTTAAAAGAGGGATTACGGCCATTGTACGTATGTATATGATATCTATGTAAAACTAAATGCAAATTTCTGAATTACTCTAATAAAAGTTTCTTAAATTCTAAAATAAGTTTCCTTCCAACAGAGAGAGAGGGTACAAGTCCTCTTGGTATGAACCCAATGGCTACACAAGATAGCCTGCAAATAGAATTAAAGTGCACCACAGATAAATTTAGATGTCAATTTAAATATATAACAACATGGCTTCTCAATTTTTAAATATTTATTTCCAGCCGATGGAGTGCAGTCCAGCTTAACCCAGTGCCGGTCCTGCTAAAGAGGGTCTCTCTCTCTCTCTCTCTCTCTCTCTCTCTCTCTCTCTCTCTCTCTCTCTCTCTCTCTCTCTCTCTCTCTCTCTCTCTCTCTCTCTCTCTCTCTCTCTCTCTCTCTCTCTCTCTCTCAGATGCCAACTTTAATCCTGTCCTTCATAAGGCAGATTTCTCTGTTTTACTTAAAACAAAGCAAAAGCTTCTTATGTCCTTTTAAGGAAAGGTACATGCTCAAACTATTTTTTTTTATAATCGATATCTTTGACCTGATTTCTTAAACAGTGTAAACCTAGGATACCATATTGTTAGTTAGCTAGACACACACAAATAGATTTCATACACGCATCTGACGCAGTTCTGTGTATGGCTAGGATCCCGTACATACACAGAACCACGTCAGATGCGTTTATGAAATCCATTGGTGCGTGTCTAGCTAACTAACAATATGGTATCCTAGGTTTACACTGTTGAAGAAATCTGGCCTTTGATTAGTCTGCAAACAATCAGTACAATTAAAATCGAGATATTTCCAAGTATATTGATAAACATACACAAGGGACTATGAAAAGAAACTGACGCGGGTTCAAGCTCACCGCAGGGCGTCAGGAAGTGAATCCAGCCTTAATTCCCCAGCAACAAACTGTCTGTGTACTCCCCAAATCGAATGGGAACTAACTGACACATTAATCGGTGCAGATAATTCATACAAAACTAAATCAACACTCCAAAATACATTTGGTTAAGGACTATAGACTCTCCCCAAAAACTCCGAGATAGCAAGACCCTCACTCTCTGGGGTGTTCCTCCCAAGCAGACAAACGTCTTCCTGAAATAAAAAATACCTTGTCTCGTATTCTCTCCATGTTGCAGAAGGTGTCCATAAGGATTATTTTCCCATGATGGATGAGATATTCCGACCTCAAATTTTCGGCGTTTATGTGGAAGTGGAAAAAAAAAGAAATCTACACTTCTATTCTCTACGAGTAGTAGGAGATGACTGATGGTAGAAGGATAGAAATAAGCCCAACCTCGTATTCCCCATGTGGCGTAAGAGGGGACTGACAGGGATAAGGGTAAAGGGGGTTGGTAATTTGTCCATCTTGAAGTTTTCTTGGCAAAAAACAAGTTATGGAAGAGGAGGAGAGGTCGAGTAAGGTAAGATGAATATATATATATATATATATATATATATATATATATATATATATATATATATATATATATATATATATATATATATATATATATATATATATATATATATATATATATATATATATGTGTGTGTGTGTGTGTGTGTGTGTGTGTGTGTGTGTGTGTGTGTGTGTGTGTGTGTGTGTGTGTGTGTGTGTGTGTGTGTGTGTGTGTGTGTGTGTGTGTGTGGCATAGTACAGGCAGCAAATCTTTCTTAGCACACATTAGGGTGGCCTGCAGACATATGTACAAGGAAATGTTCTAAAATACTGAAGTAACTTAAGTGAGGCCTGATTTTGAATATGCAGTGCTCTTCTTGAGTACGCACTCGAAAAAATAGCATAAAAAAGCTGGAGAAATTACAGAGACATGCTGCGAAGCTTGTGACAGAGATAAGTAAGCTCAATTATGAGAAAAGGTTGAGGGAGTTAGATTTACCATCACTCGAAGTTAGAGGGATGAGGAGGGATATTGTAACGGCTTTTATAATTCTTAATGGCTATGACAGATTGGATAAGGAGGTATTTGATATAAATGGCTATAGAACCAGAGGTCATAGTTTGAATTATTCAAGAACAAAATCTTTGCAGGATGTAAGGAAGTACTGTTTTTATTGTAAGAATAATTGCTAAGTAATAAGTAAGGAAACCGTAAATGCTAATTGTATTCAGAGTTTTATAAACAGATAAGTGTTTGTTAGTAATAACATGAACACGACTAAGAGACGGGGAATTACTAGCTTGTAAAGCACAATTAAGTAAACATACATACATACACGTATGTATGTGTATGTATATATATATATATATATATAAATATATATATATATATATTATAATATATATATATATATATATATATATATATATATATATATATATATGTATAACTTCTTAGTGCTGAGAACTACCTATCAGTGACAACATGTCTTTTTTGGTTTTTCCAAACAATATATATTAAAAATATACATGAGATATCCCCGCACACAAAATCCCACTTCGCATATTATTAAAAAAAGAATATTATCTAAAATTATAAAATCTGTGGATTTTCCTTATTCCCGGCTTACAAGGACCTGTGAGAACACACATATGTACCAAAGTAAAATAATTTAAGTACATATTTTTCATCAGTAATCAGGTCATTTTTTTTTACACTTTTATTAATTATATTCCTATGAAGACTCTTTGGTAACACTAAAAGAACAGGTTTCGAATGATGATATCGAGTTCCATTAGTGTTCTTAGGGCTTTCCTTAGTGATATATATATATATATATAATATATATATATATATATATATATATATATATATATATATATATATATACTGTATATATATATATATATATATATATATATATACTATATATATATATATATATATATATATATATATATATATATATATATATATATATATATATATATATATATATATACATACATACATACATATATATACCGTGGTTGTTTCCCCTTTAAAAGTGGGGGTAGCCGACATAAAATAAGAAACAGTTTGGGGAGCAGTTATACTCCCCTCTACTCTCCCTCTTCTTTGATGCCTCACAGGAGGTTGGTACAAGGGGGGGGATTCCTAGTCCCCCCGCCCCGTCCACTTTTAGTCGCCTTTTACGACACGCAGGGAATACGGTGAGGCTATTCTTTGATAATGTGCCCGCCCCACAGGATCACAGACGCACGCACACACACACACACACACACACACACACATATATATATATATATATATATATATATATATATATATATATATATATATATATATATATATATATATATATATATATATATATATATATATATATATATATATATATATATATATATATATATATATATATATATATATATCAGATTGGAATGAATTTTTACTTGTGTTTCAAAGCACCATGATACAGATATCTATGTTGACTAGTGCATAGAGATAGTTTCTTCATCAGAGCTATGGATTTCTTCACCAGAAGTTATATTTGACACGAATCTCTCTTGCCTTGGAATACGAACATTCGAAGGCTTGAATTCATCGTAAGGTTATTAAACAGTTTCAGACAAAAACAAATCACTTGAAAAAAAGTGATGGTAAAATCTTCCAATGGCGAAGAGACCTGTACCTCTATGGTAGAAGGTCTCTCTATACATTCTTCAACAGAGATATCTGAAGCATGGTGTCTTGGAATCATGGCTAAAAATATATTCCTCTCTCATATTGTACCCCTCTCTAACCTTATGCAATCCCATATCCTTTCTTCACGCAAAGTTCATAAGGTTCTTCACTCGCTAAAGACGAACAAGGCATCTGGTCCCGATGGTATCCCTGCAAGGTTCCTTAAGGAGTTTGCTGATGAACTGGCTTCCGTGCTTTGCTGACTTTTTCGCCTCATTCTGACCACAAGTATCTATCCTTCATATTGGAAGCATGCTCTAGTTCGACCTGTTCCTAAATAGGGTGACCTCTCTATTCCTTCAAACTGCCGCCTATTGCCCTAACCTCTTCTATTGCTAAAGTTTTCGAAACTTTGCTCTATGCTCACTTCTTGAAACACCTTGAATCTAACTCACTTATCTCCGATCACCAGTATGGCTTCCGCAAGGCAAGATCCACTGGTGACCTCCTGTACTATCATACTCATGTATGGTCATCTTCTCTGAGGAACTATGGGGAATCCTTTGTCGTCGCCCTTGATATCTCTAAGGCTTTTGACAGAGTATGGCACAAGGCCCCTTCTCTGTTCTCTGATTTCCAGTTTTCTGTCTGACCGTTTTATATTTGTAGTTGTTGATTATGCATCATTTAGACCATTCCGTTACCAGCGGTATTTCACAGGGCTCTGTTCTTTCACCTACTCTGTTCCTTCTCTTCATCAATGATCTTCTACAATCCCCATCTTCCTCTCTTTTTCACGCCTTTGCTGACAAATCTATCCTTCACAGTTCCTCTGCCTTTCCTTCACAACCTTCATCTGCTACTTGTAATCAGTCTCGTATCACTCTTTCTTCTACTCTCAACTCCGATTTGCAGAGAGTATCTGAGTGCTGCACCCAAAATTTAGTTAAGTTTAATGCCTCCAAAACACAGTTTCTGGCTATCTCTTTACCTTCTTCTCCTCCTGAAAGCCCTATTATCTTCGAAACTCACGAAATTTACCCTTTTCATTCTATTAAAATTTTAGGAATCCATATAGCCTCTAACTTGTCTTGGAGGAATCACATAATCCAAATTTCTAAATCTGCATCCAAAAAATTGGGGGCTCTGTTTCGTTTTCGTCATTACTTTACCTCTCTGCAGTTGCTTAAAGTCTATAAAGGTCTTATCCGTCCCTACTTAGAGTACTAACACATCTGGGGTGCTTCTTCTTATGTTTATCTCCTTGATAGGGTTGAATCTGAGGCAGTCAGACTCATTAATAATTCTTCTCTTACTTCTAATTTGGATTCTCTCTCTCTTCACCGTAAGGTATCATCCCTTTCTCTTTTCTATCGCTACTATTTCCATATCTGCTCTGATGAGTTGGCGAGTTGCATCCCTCCCCCACTACCGAGGCCACGTAACACTAGCCAAGCGGCCTCGTCTCACAAGTACTGTGTGGAGATTTGTAGCTCGTGGATTGGTTGGTGCAGCGACTGCTTCTTCCCATCTACTCCCAGACTCTAGAAGTATCTTCCTCCTTCTGTCTTTCTAAATTCTTATGACCTATCTTCCTTTAAAATGCGGATCTATCGTAATCTCAGGGCCTACTCCTCCATATCTCTAGGTCCTCAGTACTTCGACTATTTTTTTCAGTCTGTCTTTTTCCTTTGTGTTTCTTTACCTCATCTCTGCCTTGCCCATAAGCTTTTTCTTTTCCTTCGTCTTAATGTTTTGTCGTGCCCGATCCTGTATTGATGAGGGCAGTTTTTTTTTTGCCTGTCCCGGTGTCACACTCATAAAAAAAAGTATCCATATATATATATATATATATATATATATATATATATATATATATATAATATATATATATATATATATAAAAATATATATATATATATATATATATATATATATATATATATATATATATATATATATATATATATATATATATATATATATATATAATTGTTTTTTTTATTATTCTTGTAATTTTTTCTGCTTAATTTATGTGATATTGAGCTCATTGGTTCTTTGCATTTTATATTAAAAGGATTATCTACTTACCGATCTATAATCGTAAGTAGAGATTAACATATTGTCTTGTTAATGACTTATTAATGATTTTGTTGGTTTTCTTTGACTGAGGGTATTACTTCTTTTGGATTAGACCTGTCTTACTACCTTTAAATTTTAATTCCCTCAGGTCTCCTGTGTCCTTTTTGTTTTTACTCCCTCTGTCATTGCTATTTTACACTCACTTGTGCTTGAGAAGGGGTCCAATTAGGACCTGAAATATAGCGTTATTTTTTCCAAGTGTTGTTTCACTGATGGGCTTCCTTACCATATATATATATATATATATATATATATATATATATATATATATATATATATATATATATATATACATATATATATATACATACATATATATATATATATATATATATATATATATATATATATATATATATGAGAGAGAAAGAGAGAGAAAGAGAGAGAGAGAGAGAGAGAGAGAGAGAGAGAGAGAGAGAGAGAGAGAGAGAGAGAGAGAGAGAGAGAGAGAGAGAGAGAGAGAGAGAGCATATTTTAATTTAGCATACTTTATTTACAGCTATCTTATTTTTTTTTCTATATATCTTACTATAGTTTTTTCATCATCGCTGAGACTATTTAGATAGTCTATATATATATATATATATATATATATATATATATATATATATATATATATATATATATATATATATATATATATATATATATATAAATATATATATATAAGTATGTGTGTCGGACCAATTGAAGTAGCCAATGGCCATATCACAGATGACGATAAAGTGATGTGTACATGTTTAAATGATTATTTCTTATCTGTATTTACAAATGAAAACTTGGAAAATATTCCGGAAGTAGAATCCATTTACAGAGACAGTCCCGATAATATACTTAGTTCAATAAATATTACGAGAGAGGAGGTAATAAAAGAAATAGATAAATTAAAGGCTCATAAATCTCCGGGACCTGATGGAATATATGCTAGAATATTAAAGGAATGCAAGGAAGAGCTTAGTTGTCCTCTAACTGCATTATTTAATAATTCAATAAAATTAGGATCGGTACCCATGGAGTGGAAATTGGCAGATGTGGTACCAATATTTAAAAAAGGAGAACGTGTTAAAAAGAATAATTATAGGCCGGTAAGTTTAACGTCAACAGTGGGTAAGATTCTAGAATCCATAAT
>JAXCGZ010019251.1:25000-60000 GCA_037179515.1 Halocaridina rubra
GACCTCGAATAGGACGTACGCCTTCTATGTGAACTACAGTCCTTATTTTTTACTAACTGACAGAAATAAGGAATACATCATTTGAGAATTATTCCAGTTATAAAATTGGACTGTGTGGCATGGTTTAAATGCAAAGAAATATTTTAAATTGAAATAGCACACTGTCACAGCCAAGAGAAAGTACCTTTAAAAAAAAATAGGTATTATTCAGAATTCCCATGTAATTGTAATAAAAATATTACTTGAATTTGCAATGTCTACAGTGTGTTGTCATATATTTTGAGCTTTACAATTTATGATGTAGAAATAAATAACAAATCTAATTAAAAAGGTATAATTTTTCAAATCAAACATTTCACAAGTTGAGAATAATATGTAAATAAAGCCTTATAAGAAGCTAAGCGAAGATATGGATAAAATAACACGTGGATAACAGTATAGTCTTTATAATTAGTCATATAATATTTTTGATCCATGACTTGTTCTGAAGTGATATGGTGTTAATTAATACATTGACTTCAGGTGAGCAACGAAGATTTGTAAAATTGAGATATATGTGTTAAAATTTCCATTATTTTGCATAAACCTCAAGAATAACTATTTCTCAGATTAACAAACGTCAAGGAAATAATTTACTAACGTATAGGAGCGTAAGTAACACTTATATTATACTTAATCAAGAGTCCTCTGATATACATACAGCGATGGCGACGCAGAAAAGGAGTAGTGCAAGCTTTCCAATCATACTGGCGACCTGAAGAAAGCAGAGTCCAGTCCATGCTTATATACGACTCTGACACCCTTCTCCAGGGGTTAAAGTTCACTTCCCTGATGGGGTCTGTTCTCGAGGCAAAGCATGGGTTCACTGATATCCCGATTTTTTTTAACTTGTATTATCATCTTTTAATTCAATTATTTATTTTCATTTTCTAAATTTATTTATTTATTTATTCATATACTTATCTACTAATTCATTTATTTATATATTTATGCTTGTATGTTTTACGTACTTGCATTTTCCTAATGAAGGTCACACTTTATTGCTAGTGTAACCAGATATGAATGTATGGGATCAAATATCATTTAAGAATTGTTGATCAAGAACTACATTTTCGTTACTTCTATACCTAAGCATTGTGACGCAGTGGTAGCGACTGGGGCTAGTAATATACCGGTTCCAGTTAGAACCTGCCCCGGGGATGGATTGACTTTCACTGTCTCTTGTCGTTATTGAGAGCATTTAACTAGGGGTTTGGTGATTTCCTAAAGGTCTACCTGACTAATTAGCCAATGCTTGGAGATCACTGGGTCTACGTGATTGGAGAGGGGGCTTGGGTTCTAGTGCTATCATTAGAGACCTTTAACTTTCAAAGCAACGATATGCAAAGGAGTTCTATAATCTCTTGTATGAACAACATATTCGTTGTACATCATCATTTGCACAAAAACTGGTATGTTGAGGAAGTCCTTTAAGAATTTTCAAGACAAATCCATTATGATGAATTGTTTCAATTCATTTATAATTCCAAATCGGGAATATTGCTCTCTACTTTAGTCATCGGCTGTAGATTCTCATCTCAGATTATTGAATAAAAATTATGTGCAGTTAAATTTCTATTCCTGAATTGAGGTCGATAAGTGGCCTAGACGCACCTGTAGCTCGCTTTCCTTACTGCAAAAAATAGATCACTGTGGTAATCATCCTTTGCACCGGGATTTACCTGGCTCTTTCAATCCTACAGGCATTACCAGGAATGCTGCCAATGCCAAAAGTTGTGCATTTTCTATTGTTTGATATTAGCACTAATCAGGATTTAAGAAATTTTAGTCCAGCTACCAATTGAGAGTGGAATGAATAGCCTAGCTGGGCACAAATAAACTTTTATTAAGCAAACTTTGAGGCTGATTTTTTTTTTAGTTACAGTACCATAATGCCAGTATTATAATAATGAGTTGTACATTTTTCAGAAATGAAGTCAAGTATTAAATAACTAGAAAATTGCAATTTATTTTTGTGTAGAAGTTGACAAATAAATGAAGTACTTTCAAGATGGCTGATGGCCCTCTAATTAAGAACTCGTCTTCTTTATCTAGAACTTCGAATATGCTTCCAATGGGCAGAAACAACTTTCAATTGAAAGCTAGAGATTTGTTGCCAGACAGTAGGTGCACATGAGAGACCAATTAGAATACAACAGCAACGCTGTACATTAAAAAAAAAAAAAAACTGACGTCTCATTATGCTTTTGGGAACTAAAGCACGTGCAGTCGCTGGTGTTTGTACGTTCAAAGGTCATTCTTACTCTATATAAACTAGGGTCAAGTTCTTCTTCTTCAGGTCGTCAGGATGATTGGAAAGCTTGCACTACTCCTTGTCTGCGTCGCTGTCGCTGTAAGTATGAAAATTTTTCGAAAAAACCTTCATAGTTATGACTTACTTAAAAAAATGATCCATTCATGCATAAACATATATACAACGGCCATGATTACCTTTGTAAGGGTGTGGCCGAGTCAGAGCACATATATTTATCAGAAGTCAAACATACCTTGATCAATATTCTCTTACCTACTTGAGGATAAGGGAATGCCAAGTTATACACGTTTTCAGTATTAATAATGAATGGACTCTGTGCTCTACATTTTAGAGTAACATTTAAGCGTCATAATGGCATTAGCATATCAAAACTGTCAGAAAGAATTTTCATCTGACAGAGCCAGAATTAGTGCAATCCAATATGTGGGATCATAAATAAGGTCAAAACATGCAGGACATCCATAATTACACAGGAGCAGCAACAAGATAGAACAGTGTTTCTTATAACAAAATATATATTCTACATCACAGAGTGGCAACCCAGCTGCTGGGAAGCCCTGGAAATGGCTCTCCAAGAGGCCCTTGGTTGATGCCAAAGGAACTGTCACCCATCCTCGCATTGTAGGTGGTGTTGAGGCCGTTCCCCACTCATGGCCCCACCAGGTGGCTCTCTTCATTGATGATTTGTACTTCTGCGGTGGCTCCCTCATCTCCGATGAATGGGTAATGACTGCTGCTCACTGCATGGACGGGTAAGTGGCTTTAAAAATAAGGAAGTATTTCTCAAATGCAATAATACATCAATATAAAGGCATTTCTCGAAGAAACACTTAGTGACCCCTTATGGAACTCGCTCATATTTGCAGCGCTGGATACGTGAATGTAGTTATGGGTGCTCACAACATCAGAAATAGCGAACCAGAGCAGGTCAGCATGACCTCTACCAATTTCTTCACTCATGAGAATTGGAACTCGTTCACTCTGGCCAATGACATCGCCCTCATCAGGCTTCCAAGTGCTGTCGGCCTCGACCGTAAGTTATTTATTATTAATGAGTTTAAAAGTTTCATCAATTTGTAGATTATTAATAAGAAACTTAAACATGTACATAAAAAGGCTGGGCAAATGTAATTATGGTTATATAGAATACACAGAACTGAAGTAATCGTGCTCAGATAAATGGGATTTGCTCTCAGATAATAGTTACCAGAAAAATAAAGGTCTTGAATGCATAGTAGTTTTCTGAATACCTAAAAATTATTATTTGAATATTACGATACTTCTGAGGTGAATTTTTTCTCGTAACTCATTTTTTTTTCCAACAGAGAACATTGCTACTGTTGGCCTTGCAGCTTCTGATCCTGCCGTTGGAACCACTGTGACTCCCACTGGATGGGGACGCCCCTCTGACAGTAAGTGCCAAAATATGCCTTTAACGTACACCTCATTGGCACTGGAAATACCAATATACCCCATAATTTATATGTGAAGATACCTGCATTAATTTCAAAATCAATTATGACTTGCAACACCATTTTATCATCACGCACGAAATTTTCTATTGCAGGCTCCGGTAGTATCTCTGATGTCCTTCGTCAGGTCGATGTACCCACCATGGACAACCAGCCTTGCGATGCCATCTACGGCATTGTCCTTGACAGCATGATTTGCATTGACAGCACTGGTGGCATGGGAACATGCAACGTAAGCCAATTGTGGTATTCTAGTGTTTCTCTACTGAAGATCCCTTTTAGGTCCGACATGCATGATGCACATTTTAAGCACTGGTGCAGAACCTCTTAAATTGAAAAAACTACTGCAGTTTCTTTTTACCGTTTTGACATATGTTCCTTTCATTCCCTCAGGGTGACTCTGGTGGCCCATTGAACTACAATGGAGTGACCATTGGTATCACCTCCTTCGGTGCCTCCGCTGGTTGTGAAGCTGGATACCCCGATGCCTTCACCAGGGTCACTTCCTTCTTGGCCTGGATCGAATCCAACACTGGAATTACCCCTTGAGCTTCACATCACTCTGGAACGACTTTAATCAATACAACTGGATTAAAGAAACATCACAAGTAGCCTGTTATGGTGTAAAATAAATAACAACATAATATTTTGTATTTTTCTTTCATTCAAGAATTTTTAGAAAGGTTTATATTATCCATTCCAAATGAAAAAGTTCAGTATTTGTAAGTACTGTATGTGGACTTAACCTATGTTGGAGCTGATGTGGAGAAGGAAAGTGAGCATAATGAGAGTGCAGGAGACCAGGGGGAGAGGCAACAAAGTGGCGTAATTAGGAGATGGATACAAACTCTATTACAGTAGGGCCACAACCAAAGAAAGGAATGGAGTCTGAACTCTGGTGTCGCAGGAAATGAAAGGAAAATGTAACGGAAGTGAAGACTGGAGGAAATCGGCTGTTAATAGTTAGATTAATATATGAAGAATGCGGAATATATGTGGTTAGTATCTATTTACCACAGACAGGGTTATAAGACGAAGAAAAGGAGGAGTTCTGGAGGAAGTTAGAAAATAAAATGGAAAATATTGCTGCGAAGGAGAGAGTGGTGCTGGACGCAGAACTGGATGGGCATTTTGGGGCTAGAAATGAGGGAACAGAGACTGGAGTGAGGATAGTGCAATGGATGGATGGTGTACCAAAGGATGTCAGGACCAGCAACGCAAGGATCAAAGGAAAAATGAAGGTGGTGGAGGTTTCGAAGAAGAGATAAAATATAAAACTTAAATGGAGTTGGCACTTCATGAGGGACTATGGAGAAAGTGACGAGAATAGAACACTGGCCATGGAAGTACAGGGAAGCCGTAGGAGAGGAAGACCAAAGACAAGGTGGAAAGATTGCATAGCAGCTGATATGAGAGAGAAGAGTATGGCTATTAACATAACAGGCGACAGAGGCAGGTCAAGAAAGCTCATAAAAAACAGTGACCCCATATAAAGATAGGCTAATAAAGTTGACAAAGAAGATATATTCTATATTTAGCATATTTTGGTGTTTACCATATTAAAATAATACAGCCAGAATTAATAATGAGATAAACACCCACAGCTGCTCTCTTTGCCCAAGGAGAGACTATAAGAAGGAGAGGGTAGTTGCTACCCTTCAAATATATTTTCTAGTCTTTGGAAGATCATTGTGTATGCTCCGTTAAGAATGTGAGGCCAGTGATGGAATATATCCTCAGGGAGAGAGAGAGAGAGAGAGAGAGAGAGAGAGAGAGAGAGAGAGAGAGAGAGGAGAGAGAGAGAGAGAGAGAGAGAGAGAGAGAGAGAGAGAGAGAGAGAGAGAGAGAGAGAGAGTAATGAACTAATTTTCTGCCTGTTTGTGAGCCTGAGAATATACTACTTACCTCAGCTTTGCGCACATAAGCTCTACTCTGTAGTATTCTGACTAAAATGATTGAATTCGTCTGTAGAAAATATATATGTGTGGGTATCATTTGTCTGCTGGCAAATTGAACCTGGAATAAAATCACACTTTGAACATAAATATGCTTAGTGTTTAGAGTTAAATTATAATTTCATAGAGGCTCCAACATTAATTATCTTTATTCTTATTTATTTAATTACATATCTTAATTCTCTCTCTCTTACACACACACATTCATAAACACACACACATACACTCAGAGACTATTGGTAGAGAGGATATTTAATTTTTCATTCTCATATGAACGTTGAATGATGAGGAATTTTGCCTTGCCAAGGCCAAGCACGTAGGATACCGTTCCATTGCTGACTTCACACATCTGATAGTGTACTCACTTATTCTGCTGAGTTGAGAGGGGGTGTCACGTCAAACACACCATTAGCAATTTCTTCTTATCCAGAAATGGCTGTGGCAGAGATTAATCGGATGTTGTTTGTTTTAGATTCTCCACCCAAGGATGGGTGGAACTGGTCATGGAGGACCCATAGGGCGGTCGGCAGCCGGCACAGGCCCCAACCTCCCACTGTGGTGCCCAACCACAGCAGTAACCTCACCAGTAAACAGCTTAAACTCTCTTGCCCGGACGAGGCGCGATCCGTCGACCTCGCGAATACGAGTGCAGCACGTTACCACTGTACTAGCCAGGAAGCTAGTGATTCATTGGAGCATACACTAAAAGGGACCAATGGGTCTTTTTTATCATCAGCCAAAAATGGCCACAAATAGAGGCATAATAAATATGTAATGAACCATTTTCTGAGTCATAATGAGTCCCTATATGAACGGGGGTGGACACATACATGTTGAAGCCGGGGGATTAAGGCTGAGTCCCCTTTCTAATGAATCTCGGTGGGACCGAACCCGTGTTAGCAGCTTTATGACTCGCGCGCTCTACCACTGAGTTACCACGGCTTGACATAATGTTGGTAAAATTGTTCCCGTTTTGGACTTCGATGTACAAAAATAATTCCCGAGTTTAATCATTTGTCAAATGATTGAAAAGTCTAGCATCTTCTTGTAGATGGGGCCGTGGTAGCTCAGTGGTAGATTGCGTGAGTCGAGAAGTGACTAAAGCGGGTCGAACCCACTTTGGAATGTTAGGAAGGGCATTCAGAACTAATTTTCCTGTTCCAACCAGTCTGTGTCCATTCCCATTCATGGGGTCCAAATGTGACATTAATCGGTGCATTATAAACTTCGTCTTGTAGATATAAAAAGGAGAGGGTAGTGAAGATTCTCACGCAGTAGCTCTAAAGCTGCGCCTATATACTCTGCTAGTGTGTATACAGGTATCATATACACTACGGAACAGTGTTGCCAGATACCCAGAATGTTCTGACTCTTTGGGAAGAGAAAATACAGTGGGGCGGATTCCCAGTCCCCTCGATTCGTCCCCATTTAGTTGACTCTTAGGATAAGCACGGGAACACGGAGGAAGTGTTCAAGCTCCCTCAATCAGGGGGAAATGTATAATAATAAACCTTATCGTAAGGTTCCATAGAGGATAAAGATCTCTATTGAAATGCAGAGGAAAGGGACAATGACAGCACAAAGCCCGACTATATTCCTATCTTATTGCCGGGACCCTAGCAGCCTTTCCAACCACGTGGACCCAGTGATCTCCAGGAATTGCTTGAATAATCAGGCAGACCTATAGGAAATCACTCTCCCCCCAATTAAGTGCCCATTTCCATCGGTAACGACAAAAGTTAAAAGCCAACAACATATAAATGTTCAGAATGAAGTTAAAATAAAATATTAAATATTTTAATAACACTCAGAAAGTTCTTGTTTTGACGTTTAATGTATCAATATTAATCCCCATTTGGAAGGGGTGGACACGGAAAGCATGTAGATTGGGGCTGAGACTGGATGAAATTCCTAATGTCCCGCGATGGGTTCGAGCATGGGCTTCTTACTTCCCGAGTCAAGTGCTCTAACCACTGCGCTACCGCTGTCCCCAATAATAAAGCTATAATTGAGATAGCAAAATATTTCTTTTTTAATACCAGCTCTCTAATTATGACGCGGGGCAAAAGGATTTCTCGCACCTGCTAGCTCTGTGAACTGTGATGTTTGGGTGTGAGGGGAGTTGCCATGTGATGAAGCGATGGGGGTAAACCAGCTGCGGCTGTCGGGATCATTGTGGATTGTCCTTACTCGCCTACCTTGTGGATGACCCAAGCAGGGTGGAAGAAGGGAAACGTTGCAACCCATTATCCCCAAAGAGCTAAGAGGAGTTGTTGAGGTACGTGGGGATCATGGTGAATGTGCGTTTCTTGGCCTAGCCACCCCCCTTACAAGGGAAAATGAGGTCATGTGTGTATGTTTGTAACTCTCTAATCATACGGCGCCAGACTAAACCATTAACAAAAATATTAGGTCTGTGAATATGGTTCCAGACTCGATCCTTTACCAGAATATTGAATGAGAGACAGTGATGGTGCCAGCAAAAATCTTTTTACCAGAAACATAAATCTCAGTAATAGGGTGACAGAAACGAATCTTCGCTCATTCCAAGAGTAGGCGTCTGATGTAATATCTTAAAGTGCTTATTCTGGGATTGAGGATATTAAGCATTAGGCATATGGTAGGAAAAATTAGGTTTTCTTAACTAACCCTGCCTAACCTAACCTAACCCAGAATAACCTAACCTCAGCTCCAGATTATGCAATTAACTTACATTAGGTGCCTCTGTTAGGATTGATCTAAATCATTACGACAGTATCAAATTTCACAATAAGGCGCCGGCAATGAATTTTTATAAGAATGTTAAATCTGGTAATATCGTGCCAGAAATTAATCTCCACCAGAATACTAAATCAGAGACTCTGGCCCAAGAAACGAATCTTCACCAGAATATTGAATCTAGGAATCTGGCTCCTGATAGGGGCTTTTACTAGAAAATTAAATCTATGAATGTGGTTCCTAATAGGCGCCATTATTAGAATATTGAATCAAAAATTGTGTTGCCAACCATATTCCTAGATTCATTATGCAATATTCCTTGATTTTATATACTTTATAAGTACATGAAATCCAGGAGGTATGTGCCAAAATCCAACCTATACCAGAATATTAATTCTAGGTATGTGGCGCCAGAAAGGAATTTTTACCAGATTATGAAATCTGAGAATATGGCGACAGCAAGGATTCTTGACCAGCATATTAACTATGCCAATAAATGTCATAAAATAAACCTTTATCATAATATTTAACCAAAGAATATTAAACCAGAATATTGAACTTAGGAATATGTCGCCAGGAACGATTCTATATTAGCTTAATGCATCTGAATTTGGCGCCAACATGGAATATTCACCCGAATATCATCTCTGCCAATATGGCGCCAAAAATCGAACCTTTACCATAGTGTTTAACTAGAGAATGTGTCGCCAGAAAAAAAAATTACCAAATAAATAGATCTGAATTTGGTGCCAGTAAGCAACATTTACCACAATATAAAATCTGCCAGTGTTGTGCCAAAACACGAAGCTTTACCATAAAATTAAATCTGAGAACATAAAGTCCCAGAATAAAGTCAAAGCATATTGATACTGATGTCAAAAGAGGGAATTCCCTGCCCATGAGAAATTAAAAGTATATGATGAAACTGCAAAAGATAATGATTATGTCAGGACACACCATTTATCTCTCTGCTTTTGAGAACCAAGCAGTCGTCTTCAGAGCAGTGAACTTTGACCCCCAGGAAAAGGGTGTCGCCGGTATTGTATATAAGCATAGAATGGACTCTGCTTTCTTCAGGTCGTCAGCATGATTGGAAAGCTTGCACTCATCCTCGTCTGCGTCGCCGTCGCTGTATGTATATTGGAGAACTCTTGATTAAGTATAATTTAAGTGTTACTTACGCTCCTATACGTTAGTAAATTACTTCCTTGATGCTTTTTAATCTGAGATATAGTGATTGTTAATGTTTATGAAAATTAATGGAGATATTTACACTTATATCTCACTTATACAAAGCTTATTTGTTCACTTGAATTCACTGTATTAATTAACGCCATATCACTTCTGAACAAGTCATTGACCAAAAAGTATTATATGACTAAATATGAAGACTGTATTGTTATCCATGTGTTATTTTATCCATATTTTCACTTAGCTTCATATAATGTTTTATTTACAAATTATTCTCAATTTGTGAAATGTTTGATTTGAAAAATTATACTTTTTTAATTAGATTTTTTATTTCTTTCTGCATCGTAAAGTTGTAAAGCTCAAAATATATGACAACACACTGTAGACATTGCAAATTCAAGTAATATTTCTTTTACAATTACAAGGGAATTCTGAAAAAAACCTATTTTTTTTTAAAGGTACTTTCTCTTGGCTGTGACAGTGTGCTATTACAATTTAAAATATCTCTTTGCAATTAAACCATGCCACACAGTACAAGTTTATAACTGGAATAATTCTCAAATAATATCTTCCTTATTTCTGTCATCTAGTACAAAATAAGGACTGTAGTTCACATAGAAGGCGTACGTCCTATTCGAGGTATTAATGAGAACGCGCTGTGTCAGCATTCAGCAGTTGTGACCTATTGGCATTTGAATATGTATGTCTTTTATTTCAGAGTGGCAACCCAGCTGCTGGGAAGCCCTGGAAATGGCTCTCCAAGAGGCCCTTGGTTGATGCCAAAGGAACTGTCACCCATCCTCGCATTGTAGGTGGTGTTGAGGCCGTTCCCCACTCATGGCCCCACCAGGTGGCTCTCTTCATTGATGATTTGTACTTCTGCGGTGGCTCCCTCATCTCCGATGAATGGGTAATGACTGCTGCTCACTGCATGGACGGGTAAGTGGCTTTAAAAATAAGGAAGTATCTCTCAAATGCAATAATACATCAATATAAAGGCATTTGTCGAAGAAACACTGAGTGACCCCTTATGGAACTCGCTCATATTTGCAGCGCTGGATACGTGAATGTAGTTATGGGTGCTCACAACATCAGAAATAGCGAACCAGAGCAGGTCAGCATGACCTCTACCAATTTCTTCACTCATGAGAATTGGAATTCGTTCACTCTGGCCAATGACATCGCCCTCATCAGGCTTCCAAGTGCTGTCGGCCTCGACCGTAAGTTATTTATCATTTAGGAGTTTAAAAGTTTCATAAATTTGTAGATTACTATTAAAAAACTTAAACATATACATAAAAAGGCTGGGCAAATGTAATTATGGTTATATAGAATACACAGATCTGAAGTAATCGTGCTCAGATAAATGGGATTTGCTCTCAGATAATAGTTACCAGAAAAATAAAGGTCTTGAATGCATTGTAGTTTTCTGAATACCTAAAAATTATTATTTGTATATTACGATACTTTTGTGGTGAAATTTTTCTCGTAACTCATTTTTTTTCCAACAGAGAACATTGCTACTGTTGGCCTTGCAGCTTCTGATCCTGCCGTTGGAACCACTGTGACTCCCACTGGATGGGGACGCCCCTCTGACAGTAAGTGCCAAAATATGCCTTTAACGTACACCTCATTGGCACTGGAAATACCAATATACCCCATAACTTATATGTGAAGATACCTCCTTGTTTTCAAACAACATTAAGACTAGTAATACAACTCCGTTATCACGCACGAAATTTTCTTTTTTCAGGCTCTGGCAGCATCTCTGATGTCCTTCGTCAGGTCGATGTACCCACCATGGACAACCAGCCTTGCGATGCCATATACGGCATTGTCCTTGACAGCATGATTTGCATTGACAGCACTGGTGGCATGGGAACATGCAACGTAAGCCAATTGTCATATTCTAGTGTTTCTCACTGAAGATCCCTTTTTGGTCCGCCATGCATGATGCAAATTTTAAGCACTGGTGCAGAGCTTCTTAAATTGAAAAACTACTGCAGTTTCTTTTTACCGTTTTGACATATGTTCCATTCATTCCCTCAGGGTGACTCCGGTGGCCCATTGAACTACAATGGAGTGACCATTGGTATCACCTCCTTCGGTGCCTCCGCTGGTTGTGAAGCTGGATACCCCGATGCTTTCACCAGGGTCACTTCCTTCTTGGCCTGGATCGAATCCAACACTGGAATTACCCCTTGAGCTTCACATCACTCTGGAACGACTTTAATCAATACAACTGGATTAAAGAAACATCACAAGTAGCCTGTTATGGTGTAAAATAAATAACAACATAATATTTTGTATTTTTCTATCATTCAAGAATTTTTAGAAAGGTTTATATTATCCATTCCAAATGAAAAAGTTCAGTATTTGTAAGTACTGTATGTGGACTTAACCTAAGTTGGAGCTGATGTGGAGAAGGAAAGTGAGCATAATGAGAGTGCAGGAGACCAGGCGGAGAGGCAACAAATTGGCGTAATTAGGCAATGGATACAAATTCTGTTACAGTAGTGCCACAACCAAAGAAAGGAATGGAGTCTGAACTCTGATATTACAGGAAATGAAAGCAAAATGTAACGGAAGTGAAGACTTGAGGAAATTCTTTGTTAATAGTTAGACTAACATATGAAGAATGCGGAATATATGTGGTTAGTGTCTATATACCACAGACAGGGTTATCAGACGAAGAGAAGGAGGAGTTCTGGAGGAAGTTAGAAAATGAAATGGAAAATATTGCTGCGAAGGAGAGAGTGGTGCTGGACGCAGAACTGGATGGGCATTTTGGGGTTAGAAATGAGGGAACAGAAACTGGAGTGAGGATAGTGCAATGTATGGATGGTGTACCAAAGGATGGAAGGATCAGCAACGCAAGGATCAGAGGAACAATGAAGGTGGTGGAGGTTTCGAAGAAGAGATAAGAGACAAAATTTAAATGGAGTTGGTACTTCATGAGGGACTATGGAGAAAGTGACGAGAATAGAACACTGGCCATGGAAGTACAGGGAAGTCGAAGGAGAGGAAGACCAAAGACAAGGTGGAAAGATTGCATAGCAGCTGATATGAGAGAGAAGAGTATGGCTATTAACATAACAGGCGACAGAGGCAGGTCGAGAAAGCTCACAAAAACAGTGACCCCATATAAAGATAGGCTAATAAAGTTGACAAAGAAGATATATTCTATATTTAGCATATTTTGGTGTTTACCATATTAAAATAATACAGCCAGAATTAATAACGAGATAAACACCTACAGCTGCTCTCTTTGCCCAAGGAAAGACTATAAGAAGGAGAGGGTAGTTGCTACCCTTCAAATATATTTTCTAGTCTTTGGAAGATCATTGTGTATGCTCCGTTAAGAATGTGAGGCCAGTGATGGAATATATCCTCAGGAGAGAGAGAGAGAGAGAGAGAGAGAGAGAGAGAGAGAGAGAGAGAGAGAGAGAGAGAGAGAGAGAGAGAGAGAGAGAGAGAGAGAGAGAGAGTAATGAACTAATTTTCTGCCTGTTTGTGAGCCTGAGAATATATTAGTTACCTCAGCTTTGCGCACATAAGCTCTACTCTGTAGTATTCTGACTAAAATGATTGAATTCGTCTGTAGGAAATATATATGTGTGGGTATCATTTGTCTGCTGGCAAAGTGAACCTGGAATAAAATCACACTTTGAATATAAATATGCTTAGTGTTTAGAGTTAAATTATAATTTCATAGAGGCTCCAACATTAATTATCTTTATTCTTATTTATTTAATTACATATCTTAATTCTCTCTCTCTTACACACACACGTTCACAAACACACACATACACTCAAAGACTATTGGTAGAGAGGATTTTTAATTTTTCATTATCATATGATCGTTGAATGATGGACAGTTTTTCCCTGCCAAGGCAGAGCACGTAAGATACCGTTCCATTCCTGACTTCACACATATGATAGTGTACTCACTAATTCTGCTGAGTTGAGAAGGGGTATCACGCCAAACACGCCATTAGCAATTTCTTCTTATCCAGATATGGCTGTGGCAGAGATTAATCGGATGTTGTTTGTTTTAGATTCTCCACCCAAGGATGGGTGGAACTGGTCATGGAGGACCCATAGGGCGGTCGGCAGCCGGCACAGGCCCCAACCTCCCACTGTGGTGCCCAACCACAGCAGTAACCTCACCAGTAAACAGCTTAAACTCTCTTGCCCGGACGAGGCGCGATCCGTCGACCTCGCGAATACGAGGGCAGCACGTTACCACTGTACTAGCCAAGAAACTAGTGATTCATTGGAGCATACACTAAAAGGGACCAATGGGTCTCTTTTATTATCAGCCAAAAATGGCCACAAATAGAGGTACAATATATATGTGATGAATCATTTTCTGAGTCATAATGAGTCCCTATATGAACCGGGGTGGACACATACATGTTAAAGCCGGGGGATTAAGGCTGAATCCCCTTTCTAATGAATCTCGGTGCGACCGAACCCACGTTAGTCGGTTTATGACTCGTGAGATCTACCACTGAGCTACCACGTCTCTACATACTGTTGGTAATATTTTAATTCTCTAAATCTATCTCCACAGTTAAATCTTAACTGAAGTATCAAATCATTGAGTTTAGTACCAAAACAAGAATAACTTCGACAATATTAGGGTTGAAACTGTGGTGACAAAGACGAATGCTTACTAAATTATTATGTCTCATTCCCCCTTGAAAGATGGGTGGCCGAGCCAAGAAACGCACATTTACAACGATCCACACACACCTCAACCACTCCTCTCAGCTCCTTGGGGGTAAAGGGTTGCCATGTCTCCCCCTTCCACCCTGCTTGGGTCACCCACAAGGTGGGCAGGCAAGGATATTCTACAACGAGGACTGACAGCCGCAGCTGGTTTACCCTCACCGCTTCATCACATGGCAACTCCCCTCACACTCGTCCACCACAATTCACTGAGTTAGCAGGTGCGAGAAATCCCTTTGGGCCTGGTCATATATGCACAATCTTCCTCCACTGTTTCTTATCTCTTACATGCACTCTTCCCTGTTCCACTGACATTCCACGTGCATTCAGTGCTCTTTAGACTCCATCCATCCATCTCATTTTAGGTCTCCCTCTTTACCTAACTCCAATCAGTTCTGCACTCCACACACACACACACACACACACGCACGCACGTGTACACGCACGCACGTGTACACGCACGCACACACACACACACACACACACACACACACACACACACACACACACACACACACACACACACACACACACATATTTATATTTCAGAATCTGGTACCAAAATATTAAATGTCAGAAGGTGATGCCAGGAAAGAATCTTTACAAACATATGAAATCTAAGACCTTGCTGTCAGGAACTATTCTTTAGCTTGGAATGTTTTGGCAGAAAAAGCTGTACCATAACAATATGATGCATGGGTGTGCTTTAATTCGACCACGCCCTATACAATGGGGACAGCGACCATAATATATGTATGAATACGTATAATCTATCTATGTGCGTGATCCATTATTCCCCTTATAAAAGGAGTGGCTGAGTCAAGGCAAAATGTTCTGATTCTTTGGGAAGAGAAAATACAGTGGGGCGGATTCCCAGTCCCCTCGATTCGTCACAATGTAGTCGATTCTTAGGATAAGCAGGGGAACATGGAGGAAGTGTTCAAGCTCCCTCCCTCAGGGGGAAATGTATAATAATAAACCTTATCATATGGTTAAATAGAGGTTAAAGTTCTCTACTGAAATGCAGAGGCAAGGGACAATGACAGCACAGAGCCCGATTATATATATCTATCTTATAGCCGGGACCCTAGCAGCCTTTCCAACCACGTGGACCCAGTGATCTCCAGGCATTGGTTGAATAATTAGGTAGACCTATAGGAAATCACACTCTCCCCCAGTTAAGTGCCCAATTGAATCGGTAACGACAAAAGTTAAAATCTAAAAAAATATAAAAGTTTAGAATGAAGTCAAAATAAAATGTTAAATATTTTAATAACGCTCAGAAAGTTCCTGTTTTGCCATTTAATGTGTCAATATTAATCCCCATTTGGATCGGTGTGGACACGGAAAGCATGTAGATTGGGGTTGAGATTGGATGAAATTCTTAACGTCCGTCGGTGGGTTCGAGCATGGTCTTCTTACTTCCCGAGTCAAGTGCTCTAACCACTGCGCTACTGCAGTCCCCAATAATAAAGCTAAAATTGAGATAGCAAAATATTTCTTTTTTAATACCAGCTCTCTAATTATGACGCGGGGCAAAAGGATTTCTCGCACCTGCTAGCTCTGTGAACTGTGATGTTTGGGTGTGAGGGGAGTTGCCATGTGATGAAGCGATGGGGGTAAACCAGCTGCGGCTGTCGGGATCATTGTGGATTGTCCTTACTCGCCTACCTTGTGGATGACCCAAGCAGGGTGGAAGAAGGGAAACGTTGCAACCCATTATCCCCAAAGAGCTAAGAGGAGTTGTTGAGGTACGTGGGGATCATGGTGAATGTGCGTTTCTTGGCCTAGCCACCCCCCTTACAAGGGAAAATGAGGTCATGTGTGTATGTTTGTAACTCTCTAATCATACGGCGCCAGACTAAACCATTAACAAAAATATTAGGTCTGTGAATATGGTTCCAGACTCGATCCTTTACCAGAATATTGAATGAGAGACAGTGATGGTGCCAGCAAAAATCTTTTTACCAGAAACATAAATCTCAGTAATAGGGTGCCAGAAACGAATCTTCGCTCATTCCAAGAGTAGGCGTCTGATGTAATATCTTAAAGTGCTTATTCTGGGATTGAGGATATTAAGCATTAGGCATATGGTAGGAAAAATTAGGTTTTCTTAACTAACCCTGCCTAACCTAACCTAACCCAGAATAACCTAACCTCAGCTCCAGATTATGCAATTAACTTACATTAGGTGCCTCTGTTAGGATTGATCTAAATCATTACGACAGTATCAAATTTCACAATAAGGCGCCGGCAATGAATTTTTATAAGAATGTTAAATCTGGTAATATCGTGCCAGAAATTAATCTCCACCAGAATACTAAATCAGAGACTCTGGCCCAAGAAACGAATCTTCACCAGAATATTGAATCTAGGAATCTGGCTCCTGATAGGGGCTTTTACTAGAAAATTAAATCTATGAATGTGGTTCCTAATAGGCGCCATTATTAGAATATTGAATCAAAAATTGTGTTGCCAACCATATTCCTAGATTCATTATGCAATATTCCTTGATTTTATATACTTTATAAGTACATGAAATCCAGGAGGTATGTGCCAAAATCCAACCTATACCAGAATATTAATTCTAGGTATGTGGCGCCAGAAAGGAATTTTTACCAGATTATGAAATCTGAGAATATGGCGACAGCAAGGATTCTTGACCAGCATATTAACTATGCCAATAAATGTCATAAAATGAACCTTTATCATAATATTTAACCAAAGAATATTAAACCAGAATATTGAACTTAGGAATATGTCGCCAGGAACGATTCTATATTAGCTTAATGCATCTGAATTTGGTGCCAACATGGAATATTCACCCGAATATCATCTCTGCCAATATGGCGCCAAAAATCGAACCTTTACCATAGTGTTTAACTAGAGAATGTGTCGCCAGAAAAAAAAATTACCAAATAAATAGATCTGAATTTGGTGCCAGTAAGCAACATTTACCACAATATAAAATCTGCCAGTGTTGTGCCAAAACACGAAGCTTTACCATAAAATTAAATCTGAGAACATAAAGTCCCAGAATAAAGTCAAAGCATATTGATACTGATGTCAAAAGAGGGAATTCCCTGCCCATGAGAAATTAAAAGTATATGATGAAACTGCAAAAGATAATGATTATGTCAGGACACACCATTTATCTCTCTGCTTTTGAGAACCAAGCAGTCGTCTTCAGAGCAGTGAACTTTGACCCCCAGGAAAAGGGTGTCGCCGGTATTGTATATAAGCATAGAATGGACTCTGCTTTCTTCAGGTCGTCAGCATGATTGGAAAGCTTGCACTCATCCTCGTCTGCGTCGCCGTCGCTGTATGTATATTGGAGAACTCTTGATTAAGTATAATTTAAGTGTTACTTACGCTCCTATACGTTAGTAAATTACTTCCTTGATGCTTTTTAATCTGAGATATAGTGATTGTTAATGTTTATGAAAATTAATGGAGATATTTACACTTATATCTCACTTATACAAAGCTTATTTGTTCACTTGAATTCACTGTATTAATTAACGCCATATCACTTCTGAACAAGTCATTGACCAAAAAGTATTATATGACTAAATATGAAGACTGTATTGTTATCCATGTGTTATTTTATCCATATTTTCGCTTAGCTTCATATAATGTTTTATTTACAAATTATTCTCAATTTGTGAAATGTTTGATTTGAAAAATTATACTTTTTTAATTAGATTTTTTATTTCTTTCTGCATCGTAAAGTTGTAAAGCTCAAAATATATGACAACACACTGTAGACATTGCAAATTCAAGTAATATTTCTTTTACAATTACAAGGGAATTCTGAAAAATACCTATTTTTTTTTAAAGGTACTTTCTCTTGGCTGTGACAGTGTGCTATTACAATTTAAAATATCTCTTTGCAATTAAACCATGCCACACAGTACAAGTTTATAACTGGAATAATTCTCAAATAATATCTTCCTTATTTCTGTCATCTAGTACAAAATAAGGACTGTAGTTCACATAGAAGGCGTACGTCCTATTCGAGGTATTAATGAGAACGCGCTGTGTCAGTATTCAGCAGTTGTGACCTATTGGCATTTGAATATGTATGTCTTTTATTTCAGAGTGGCAACCCAGCTGCTGGGAAGCCCTGGAAATGGCTCTCCAAGAGGCCCTTGGTGGATGCCAAAGGAACTGTCACCCATCCTCGCATTGTAGGTGGTGTTGAGGCCGTTCCCCACTCATGGCCCCACCAGGTGGCTCTCTTCATTGATGATTTGTACTTCTGCGGTGGCTCCCTCATCTCCGATGAATGGGTAATGACTGCTGCTCACTGCATGGACGGGTAAGTGGCTTTAAAAATAAGGAAGTATCTCTCAAATGCAATAATACATCAATATAAAGGCATTTGTCGAAGAAACACTGAGTGACCCCTTATGGAACTCGCTCATATTTGCAGCGCTGGATACGTGAATGTAGTTATGGGTGCTCACAACATCAGAAATAGCGAACCAGAGCAGGTCAGCATGACCTCTACCAATTTCTTCACTCATGAGAATTGGAATTCGTTCACTCTGGCCAATGACATCGCCCTCATCAGGCTTCCAAGTGCTGTCGGCCTCGACCGTAAGTTATTTATCATTTAGGAGTTTAAAAGTTTCATAAATTTGTAGATTACTATTAAAAAACTTAAACATATACATAAAAAGGCTGGGCAAATGTAATTATGGTTATATAGAATACACAGATCTGAAGTAATCGTGCTCAGATAAATGGGATTTGCTCTCAGATAATAGTTACCAGAAAAATAAAGGTCTTGAATGCATTGTAGTTTTCTGAATACCTAAAAATTATTATTTGTATATTACGATACTTTTGTGGTGAAATTTTTCTCGTAACTCATTTTTTTTCCAACAGAGAACATTGCTACTGTTGGCCTTGCAGCTTCTGATCCTGCCGTTGGAACCACTGTGACTCCCACTGGATGGGGACGCCCCTCTGACAGTAAGTGCCAAAATATGCCTTTAGCGTACACCTCATTGGCACTGGAAATACCAATATACCCCATAACTTATATGTGAAGATACCTCCTTGTTTTCAAACAACATTAAGACTAGTAATACAACTCCGTTATCACGCACGAAATTTTCTTTTTTCAGGCTCTGGCAGCATCTCTGATGTCCTTCGTCAGGTCGATGTACCCACCATGGACAACCAGCCTTGCGATGCCATCTACGGCATTGTCCTTGACAGCATGATTTGCATTGACAGCACTGGTGGCATGGGAACATGCAACGTAAGCCAATTGTCATATTCTAGTGTTTCTCACTGAAGATCCCTTTTTGGTCCGCCATGCATGATGCAAATTTTAAGCACTGGTGCAGAGCTTCTTAAATTGAAAAACTTCTGCAGTTTCTTTTTACCGTTTTGACATATGTTCCTTTCATTCCCTCAGGGTGACTCCGGTGGCCCATTGAACTACAATGGAGTGACCATTGGTATCACCTCCTTCGGTGCCTCCGCTGGTTGTGAAGCTGGATACCCCGATGCTTTCACCAGGGTCACTTCCTTCTTGGCCTGGATCGAATCCAACACTGGAATTACCCCTTGAGCTTCACATCACTCTGGAACGACTTTAATCAATACAACTGGATTAAAGAAACATCACAAGTAGCCTGTTATGGTGTAAAATAAATAACAACATAATATTTTGTATTTTTCTATCATTCAAGAATTTTTAGAAAGGTTTATATTATCCATTCCAAATGAAAAAGTTCAGTACTTGTAAGTACTGTATGTGGACTTAACCTAAGTTGGAGCTGATGTGGAGAAGGAAAGTGAGCATAATGAGAGTGCAGGAGACCAGGCGGAGAGGCAACAAATTGGCGTAATTAGGCTATGGATACAAATTCTGTTACAGTAGTGCCACAACCAAAGAAAGGAATGGAGTCTGAACTCTGATATTACAGGAAATGAAAGCAAAATGTAACGGAAGTGAAGACTTGAGGAAATTCTTTGTTAATAGTTAGACTAACATATGAAGAATGCGGAATATATGTGGTTAGTGTCTATATACCACAGACAGGGTTATCAGACGAAGAGAAGGAGGAGTTCTGGAGGAAGTTAGAAAATGAAATGGAAAATATTGCTGCGAAGGAGAGAGTGGTGCTGGACGCAGAACTGGATGGGCATTTTGGGGTTAGAAATGAGGGAACAGAAACTGGAGTGAGGATAGTGCAATGTATGGATGGTGTACCAAAGGATGGAAGGATCAGCAACGCAAGGATCAGAGGAACAATGAAGGTGGTGGAGGTTTCGAAGAAGAGATAAGAGACAAAATTTAAATGGAGTTGGTACTTCATGAGGGACTATGGAGAAAGTGACGAGAATAGAACACTGGCCATGGAAGTACAGGGAAGTCGAAGGAGAGGAAGACCAAAGACAAGGTGGAAAGATTGCATAGCAGCTGATATGAGAGAGAAGAGTATGGCTATTAACATAACAGGCGACAGAGGCAGGTCGAGAAAGCTCACAAAAACAGTGACCCCATATAAAGATAGGCTAATAAAGTTGACAAAGAAGATATATTCTATATTTAGCATATTTTGGTGTTTACCATATTAAAATAATACAGCCAGAATTAATAACGAGATAAACACCTACAGCTGCTCTCTTTGCCCAAGGAAAGACTATAAGAAGGAGAGGGTAGTTGCTACCCTTCAAATATATTTTCTAGTCTTTGGAAGATCATTGTGTATGCTCCGTTAAGAATGTGAGGCCAGTGATGGAATATATCCTCAGGAGAGAGAGAGAGAGAGAGAGAGAGAGAGAGAGAGAGAGAGAGAGAGAGAGAGAGAGAGAGAGAGAGAGAGAGAGAGAGAGAGAAGAGAGAGAGAGTAATGAACTAATTTTCTGCCTGTTTGTGAGCCTGAGAATATATTAGTTACCTCAGCTTTGCGCACATAAGCTCTACTCTGTAGTATTCTGACTAAAATGATTGAATTCGTCTGTAGGAAATATATATGTGTGGGTATCATTTGTCTGCTGGCAAAGTGAACCTGGAATAAAATCACACTTTGAATATAAATATGCTTAGTGTTTAGAGTTAAATTATAATTTCATAGAGGCTCCAACATTAATTATCTTTATTCTTATTTATTTAATTACATATCTTAATTCTCTCTCTCTTACACACACACGTTCACAAACACACACATACACTCAAAGACTATTGGTAGAGAGGATTTTTAATTTTTCATTATCATATGATCGTTGAATGATGGACAGTTTTTCCCTGCCAAGGCAGAGCACGTAAGATACCGTTCCATTCCTGACTTCACACATATGATAGTGTACTCACTAATTCTGCTGAGTTGAGAAGGGGTATCACGCCAAACACGCCATTAGCAATTTCTTCTTATCCAGAAATGGCTGTGGCAGAGATTAATCGGATGTTGTTTGTTTTAGATTCTCCACCCAAGGATGGGTGGAACTGGTCATGGAGGACCCATAGGGCGGTCGGCAGCCGGCACAGGCCCCAACCTCCCACTGTGGTGCCCAACCACAGCAGTAACCTCACCAGTAAACAGCTTAAACTCTCTTGCCCGGACGAGGCGCGATCCGTCGACCTCGCGAATACGAGGGCAGCACGTTACCACTGTACTAGCCAAGAAACTAGTGATTCATTGGAGCATACACTAAAAGGGACCAATGGGTCTCTTTTATTATCAGCCAAAAATGGCCACAAATAGAGGTACAATATATATGTGATGAATCATTTTCTGAGTCATAATGAGTCCCTATATGAACCGGGGTGGACACATACATGTTAAAGCCGGGGGATTAAGGCTGAATCCCCTTTCTAATGAATCTCGGTGCGACCGAACCCACGTTAGTCGGTTTATGACTCGTGAGATCTACCACTGAGCTACCACGTCTCTACATACTGTTGGTAAATTGCTTCCCTCTTGGACTTCGATGTACAAAAATAATTCCCGAATATAATAATTTATCAAATGATTGAAACGTCTTTAGGCTCTTCATTGTTTAAATCTATTTCTCTTTTGCCATATAGATGAGGTCGTGGTAGCTCAGTGGTAGAGTGCGCGAGTCGGGAAGTGACTAACGCGGGTTCGAGCCCACCTTGGAATGTGAGAGAGGGGATTCAGTACTAATTTTCCAGCTCTAACCAGTCTGTGTCCGTAGTCGCCGTGGCTCAAGTGGAAGCGTCCGCGACTCTGAGGCGTCAGGTCGAGGGTTCGCGCCCCGTCACTGTCTGAGCTTAGCAAGGGCATGCGCTCAGGGTAAGGATTACATCTGCAAAAAAAAAAAGTCCCTCGCAAGAAGGCAACCGTCGTAGCCCTTAGTAGAAAAGGGAGTCCGTGACGTAAAACCGGAACAACAACAACAACCAGTCTGTGTCCATCCCAATTCATGGGGTCTAAACGTGGTAGTAATCGGTGCATTACAAACTTTTGTCATGTAGATATAAAAAGGAGAGGGTAGTGGAGATTCTCACGCAGTCGCTCTCGTGCTGCGCCTATATGCTCTGCTAATGTGTATACAGGTAGTATATACTCTACGTAACAGTGTTGCCACATGCCCAGAAGATTCGGGAATTCTCTGTTTTTTTTTTTTATACTAAGAGAAATTACATAAAAATAAAACCTATCCTAACCTAATCCAACCTAACCTAACCCATTCCAACCTAAGCTATTATAATCTCTTGTGTGTATAATGGCGGTTCGACCTGTACTCGCTACGTGGCTGATGTGTTGCCTGCCAGGGGTGACATGCACAGTAGTGCACATAATCTCGCATATGCACTACTAGTGCGCACACTAGGGTTAAGTAAACAATGTAACCGTGTACATAGACGGTACGGTAGCTCTAGACATCTCAATATTCTTATTGAATACACTTTGCCAGCTTTACCAGTTCAAATTGTGGTGCCAGAAACAAAATTTGAACTAATAATATTTTAATTCTCTAAATCTATCTCCACAGTTAAATCTTAACTGAAGTATCAAATCATTGAGTTTAGTACCAAAAAAAGAATAACTTCGACAATATTAGGGTTGAAACTGTGGTGACAAAGACGAATGCTTACTAAATTATTATGTCTCATTCCCCCTTGAAAGATGGGTGGCCGAGCCAAGAAACGCACATTTACAACGATCCACACACACCTCAACCACTCCTCTCAGCTCCTTGGGGGTAAAGGGTTGCCATGTCTCCCCCTTCCACCCTGCTTGGGTCACCCACAAGGTGGGCAGGCAAGGATATTCTACAACGAGGACTGACAGCCGCAGCTGGTTTACCCTCACCGCTTCATCACATGGCAACTCCCCTCACACTCGTCCACCACAATTCACTGAGTTAGCAGGTGCGAGAAATCCCTTTGGGCCTGGTCATATATGCACAATCTTCCTCCACTGTTTCCTATCTCTTACATGCACTCTTCCCTGTTCCACTGACATTCCACGTGCATTCAGTGCTCTTTAGACTCCATCCATCCATCTCATTTTAGGTCTCCCTCTTTACCTAACTCCAATCAGTTCTGCACTCCACACACACACACACACACACACACGCACGCACGTGTACACGCACGCACACACACACACACACACACACACACACACACACACACACACACACACACACACACACACACACACATATTTATATTTCAGAATCTGGTACCAAAATATTAAATGTCAGAAGGTGATGCCAGGAAAGAATCTTTACAAACATATGAAATCTAAGACCTTGCTGTCAGGAACTATTCTTTAGCTTGGAATGTTTTGGCAGAAAAAGCTGTACCATAACAATATGATGCATGGGTGTGCTTTAATTCGACCATGCCCTATACAATGGGGACAGCGACCATAATATATGTATGAATACGTATAATCTATCTATGTGCGTGATCCATTATTCCCCTTATAAAAGGAGTGGCTGAGTCAAGGCAAAATGTTCTGATTCTTTGGGAAGAGAAAATACAGTGGGGCGGATTCCCAGTCCCCTCGATTCGTCACAATGTAGTCGATTCTTAGGATAAGCAGGGGAACATGGAGGAAGTGTTCAAGCTCCCTCCCTCAGGGGGAAATGTATAATAATAAACCTTATCATATGGTTAAATAGAGGTTAAAGTTCTCTACTGAAATGCAGAGGCAAGGGACAATGACAGCACAGAGCCCGATTATATATATCTATCTTATAGCCGGGACCCTAGCAGCCTTTCCAACCACGTGGACCCAGTGATCTCCAGGCATTGGTTGAATAATTAGGTAGACCTATAGGAAATCACACTCTCCCCCAGTTAAGTGCCCAATTGAATCGGTAACGACAAAAGTTAAAATCTAAAAAAATATAAAAGTTTAGAATGAAGTCAAAATAAAATGTTAAATATTTTAATAACGCTCAGAAAGTTCCTGTTTTGCCATTTAATGTGTCAATATTAATCCCCATTTGGATCGGTGTGGACACGGAAAGCATGTAGATTGGGGTTGAGATTGGATGAAATTCTTAACGTCCGTCGGTGGGTTCGAGCATGGTCTTCTTACTTCCCGAGTCAAGTGCTCTAACCACTGCGCTACTGCAGTCCCCAATAATAAAGCTAAAATTGAGATAGCAAAATATTTCTTTTTTAATACCAGCTCTCTAATTATGACGCGGGGCAAAAGGATTTCTCGCACCTGCTAGCTCTGTGAACTGTGATATTTGGGTGTGAGGGGAGTTGCCATGTGATGAAGCGATGGGGGTAAACCAGCTGCGGCTGTCGGGATCATTGTGGATTGTCCTTACTCGCCTACCTTGTGGATGACCCAAGCAGGGTGGAAGAAGGGAAACGTTGCAACCCATTATCCCCAAAGAGCTAAGAGGAGTTGTTGAGGTACGTGGGGATCATGGTGAATGTGCGTTTCTTGGCCTAGCCACCCCCCTTACAAGGGAAAATGAGGTCATGTGTGTATGTTTGTAACTCTCTAATCATACGGCGCCAGACTAAACCATTAACAAAAATATTAGGTCTGTGAATATGGTTCCAGACTCGATCCTTTACCAGAATATTGAATGAGAGACAGTGATGGTGCCAGCAAAAATCTTTTTACCAGAAACATAAATCTCAGTAATAGGGTGCCAGAAACGAATCTTCGCTCATTCCAAGAGTAGGCGTCTGATGTAATATCTTAAAGTGCTTATTCTGGGATTGAGGATATTAAGCATTAGGCATATGGTAGGAAAAATTAGGTTTTCTTAACTAACCCTGCCTAACCTAACCTAACCCAGAATAACCTAACCTCAGCTCCAGATTATGCAATTAACTTACATTAGGTGCCTCTGTTAGGATTGATCTAAATCATTACGACAGTATCAAATTTCACAATAAGGCGCCGGCAATGAATTTTTATAAGAATGTTAAATCTGGTAATATCGTGCCAGAAATTAATCTCCACCAGAATACTAAATCAGAGACTCTGGCCCAAGAAACGAATCTTCACCAGAATATTGAATCTAGGAATCTGGCTCCTGATAGGGGCTTTTACTAGAAAATTAAATCTATGAATGTGGTTCCTAATAGGCGCCATTATTAGAATATTGAATCAAAAATTGTGTTGCCAACCATATTCCTAGATTCATTATGCAATATTCCTTGATTTTATATACTTTATAAGTACATGAAATCCAGGAGGTATGTGCCAAAATCCAACCTATACCAGAATATTAATTCTAGGTATGTGGCGCCAGAAAGGAATTTTTACCAGATTATGAAATCTGAGAATATGGCGACAGCAAGGATTCTTGACCAGCATATTAACTATGCCAATAAATGTCATAAAATGAACCTTTATCATAATATTTAACCAAAGAATATTAAACCAGAATATTGAACTTAGGAATATGTCGCCAGGAACGATTCTATATTAGCTTAATGCATCTGAATTTGGCGCCAACATGGAATATTCACCCGAATATCATCTCTGCCAATATGGCGCCAAAAATCGAACCTTTACCATAGTGTTTAACTAAAGAATGTGTCGCCAGAAAAAAAAATTACCAAATAAATAAATCTGAATTTGGCGCCAGTAAGCAACATTTACCACAATATCAAATCTGCCAGTGTTGTGCCAAAACACGAAGCTTTACCATAAAATTAAATCTGAGAACATAAAGTCCCAGAATAAAGTCAAAGCATATTGAGACTGATGTCAAAAGAGGGAATTCCCTGCCCATGAGAAATTAAAAGTATATGATGAAACTGCAAAAGATAAAGATTATGTCAAGACACACCATTTATCTCTCTGCTTTTGAGAACCAAGCAGTCGTCTACAGGGCAGTGAACTTTGACCCCCAGGTAAAGGGTGTCGGCGGCATTGTATATAAGCATAGACTGGACTCTGCTTTCTTCAGGTCGTCAGCATGATTGGAAAGCTTGCACTCCTCCTCGTCTGCGTCGCCGTCGTTGTATGTATATCGGAGAACTCTTGATTAAGTATAATTTAAGTGTTACTTACGCTCCTATACGTTAGTAAATTACTTCCTTGACGCTTTATAATATGAGATATAGTGATTGTTAATGTTTATGAAAATTGATGGAGATATTTACATTTATATCTCACTTATACAAAACTTATTTGTTTACTTGAAGTTACTGTATTAAAAAACGCCATATCACTTCAGAACAAGTCATTGACCAAAAAAATATTATATGACTAAATATGAAGACTGTATTGTTATCCACGTGTTATTTTATCCATATCTTCGCTTAGTTTCATATAAGGTTTTATTTATGAATTATTCTCAACTTGTGAAATGTTTGATTTGAAAAATTATACTTTTTTAATTAGATTTTTTATTTCTTTCTGCATCATAAATTGTAAAGCTTAAAATATATGACAACACACTGTAGACATTGTAAATTCAAGTAATATTTTTATTACAATTACATGGGAATTCTGAATAATACCTATTTTTTTTAAAGGTACTTTCTCTTGGCTGTGACAGTGTGCTATTTCAATTTAAAATATCTCTTTGCAATTCAACCATGCCACACATTCCAAGTTTATCACTGGAATAATTCTCAAATGATGCATTCCTTATTTCTGTCAGTTAGTACAAAATAAGGACTGTAGTTCACATAGAAGGTGTATGTCCTGTTCGAGGTCTTAATGAGAAAGAGCTGTTTCAGCATTCAGCAGTTGTGTCCAATTGGCATTTGAATATGTGTGTCTTATATTTCAGAGTGGCAACCCAGCTGCTGGGAAGCCCTGGAAATGGCTCTCCAAGAGGCCCTTGGTTGATGCCAAAGGAACTGTCACCCATCCTCGCATTGTAGGTGGTGTTGAGGCCGTTCCCCACTCATGGCCCCACCAGGTGGCTCTCTTCATTGATGATTTGTACTTCTGCGGTGGCTCCCTCATCTCCGATGAATGGGTAATGACTGCTGCTCACTGTATGGACGGGTAAGTGGCTTTAAAAATAAGGAAGTATCTCTCAAATGCAATAATACATCAATATAAAGGCATTTGTCGAAGAAACACTGAGTGATCCCTTATGGAACTCGCTCATATTTGCAGCGCTGGATACGTGAATGTAGTTATGGGTGCTCACAACATCGGAAATAGCGAACCAGAGCAGGTCAGCATGACCTCTACCAATTTCTTCACTCATGAGAATTGGAACTCGTTCACTCTGGCCAATGACATCGCTCTCATCAGGCTTCCAAGTGCTGTCGGCCTCGACCGTAAGTTATTTATTATTAATGAGTTTAAAAGTTTCATCAATTTGTAGATTATTATTAAGAATCTTAAACATATACATAAAAAGGCTGGGTAAATGTAATTATGGTTATATAAAATACACAGAACTGAAGTAATCGTTCTCAGATAAATAGGAATTGCTCTCAGGTAATAGTTACCAGAAAAATAGTCTTGAATGCATTGTAGTTTTCTGAATACCTAAAAATTATTATTTGTATATTACGATACCTTTGTGGTGAATTTTTTCTCGTAACTCATTTTTTTTCCAACAGAGAACATTGCTACTGTTGGCCTTGCAGCTTCTGATCCTGCCGTTGGAACCACTGTGACTCCCACTGGATGGGGACGCCCCACTGACAGTAAGTGCCAAAATATGCCTTTAACATACACCTCATTGGCACTGGAAATACCAATATACCCCATATCTTATATGTGCAGATACCTGCATTGATTTCGAAATCAATTAAGACTTGCAACACCATTTCATCATCACACACGAAATTTTCTATTGCAGGCTCCGGCAGTATCTCTGATGTCCTTCGTCAGGTCGATGTACCCACCATGGACAACCAGCCTTGCGATGCCATCTACGGCATTGTCCTTGACAGCATGATTTGCATTGACAGCACTGGTGGCAAGGGAACATGCAACGTAAGCCAATTGTCGTATTCTAGTGTACTGAAGATCCCTTTTAGGTCCGCCATGCATGAAGCAAATTTTAAGCACTGGTGCAGAGCTTCTTAAATTGAAAAACTTCTGCTGTTTCTTTTTACCGTTTTGACATATGTTCCTTTCATTCCCTCAGGGTGACTCCGGTGGCCCATTGAACTACAATGGAGTGACCATTGGTATCACCTCCTTCGGTGCCTCCGCTGGTTGTGAAGCTGGATACCCCGATGCTTTCACCAGGGTCACATCCTTCTTGGCCTGGATCGAAGCCAACACTGGAGTTACCCCTTGAGCTTCACATCACCTTGGAACGATTTTAATCAATACAGCTGGATTAACTAAACATCACACGTAGCCTGTTATGATTTAAAATAAATAACAACAACAACAACAACAACTACAATTTATTTCTCTTTCTTTCATGAGTTTGTAGAAGGATTTTGTTTTCCATTCTAAATTAAAAATATCAATGCTTTTATTGGTCTCTTCAATGGAAAGAGTAATTTTTAAGACGTGTGATTTTGAATTTGTAAACAGTAAAATTAACATGTAACACATAATAGAACATACGCATGCACACACATTCATATATATATATATATATATATATATATATATATATATATATATATATATATATATATATATATATATATATATATATATATATATATATATATATATATATGAGAGTCGGTTTTACGTCACAGACTATTTTTCCCAATATGGGCTAGGACGTTGCCTTCTTTCGAAAAACTTTGATCTTGGTAGTGCTCCCGTTACCCTGAGTGAATGCCCTTCTTACCTTAGACCGTGGTGGGTCTTCGAACAAACGACCTGACCAATCTAAGACATGAGCGTTGCCACCCGGCTTAGCAGGCTACACACACAAATACACACACACAGATATATATATATATATATATATATATATATATATATATATATATATATATATATATATATATATATATATATATATATATATATATACATATATATATACACACACACACACATATATATATATATATATATATATATATATATATATATATATATATATATATATATATATATATATATATATATATATATATATATATATATATATATATATATATATATATATATATATATATATATATATATATATATATATATATATATATATATATATATATATATATATATATATATATATATATATATATAGAGAGAGAGAGAGAGAGAGAGAGAGAGAGAGAGAATATCTTCTGATGATTATATTTATATAATTACAGCCAATATTGACTATGAGAGAAGCTCTCTCTTCGCCAGGATAGAATATAAAAAAGGAGAGGGTAGTTGCCACCCTTCCATTCATTCTTCTAGTCTTAGAAAAATCACGGTGTATACTTCATTAGATATCTGAGGCCAGTGTTGGAATATTATGTTCAGTAGCTCAACTCTTATTAATAGCTAAAATGCCTATGTAACAGCTCTCATATATATATATATATATATATATATATATATATATATATATATATATATATATATGTATATATATATATATATATATATATATATATATATATATATATATATATATATATATATATATATATATATATATATATATATATATATATATATATAAGAGAGAGAGAGAGAGAGAGAGAGAGAGAGAGAGAGAGAGAGAGAGAGAGAGAGAGAGAGAGAGAGAGAGAGAGAGAGAGAGAGAGAGAGAGAGAGAGAGAGAAGAACAGTGTATTGACCCCAAACAAAATATATTACTTAAAGAAGTAACATATAGTATATGTGTATGGCTAGGATCCCGTACGGGATCCTAGCCATACACAGAACCGCGTCAGATGCGTTTATGAAATCCATTGGAGTGTGTTTAGCTAACTAACAATATGGTATCCTAGGTTTATACTGTTTAAGAAATCGGGCCTAGAATCCCGTACGAGATCCTAGCCATACACAGAACTGCGTCAGATGCGTTTATGAAATCTATTTGTGTGCGTCTAGCTAACTAACAATATGATAGCCTAGGTTTACACTGTTTAAGAAATAGGGCCTAAGATCCCATGTGGGATCCTAGCCATACATAGAACCGCATCAGATGCGTTTATGAAATCCATTTGTGTGTGTCTAGCTAACTAACAATATGGTATCCTAGGTTTTCACTGTTTAAGATATCGGGCCTTATTCTCTAGATAATGAGAAAACTTTTTCGTCTTGGAAAGTTCGATAAACTATCCGAAGAACGTACTTATAAAGCCCATATATTCTTGTTTCTAATATGAACAATATCCACAGATATAGCGTGTGTTTCGAAACCTAATCTATGGGTTTCTAATATGTACATTACCATACTCAAATAGGCCTATGTTGAAACCTAATCATAGCGGTTTATTATATGCAAAAAGCGTAGAGCTTTTTGGGACGATAATATATACGCTCAGAAATAACACATGGATGAAATGTTTATCCACTGATTCTAGAGATAAATATCTATATAGATATAGCATGTGTTTAGAAACTATATATGCATTTTTCTTATTTTTTTTTCTTCAACTTAAACCTATTTTTACATAGGGTCGCTTTTTATAGGTAGCCTTTTCCATCTTTTTCCGTCTTGCGTATTCTGTTTCCATAGTCCTATTACCCGCATATTATTTGTTATATTAACGTTCAATGGAAACTTAGGCCTCCCTCCTCCTCTCCTTCCTTCCACCTCCACAACCCTCCTACACACATGATCTTCTTCTCTTCGCATTACATAACCGAGCCACTTTTATCTTCTTTCTTTGTACTTTTCTTTCTATGTGGTTTCTTTATATAGATTATATATATATATATATATATATATAATATATATATATATATATATATATATATATATATATATATATATATATATATATATATATGCACAAGGAAATGACGCATGTATAGAAACTTTATCTGTAGGTTTCTAAATACGGAATATAGCCACAGAAATAACGAAGGCAAAGAAACCTTATCTGCTGGTTTCTTTTATGACATATAGTGTTTGAAAAGTGCATGGGTTGAAACCTTATATGTGGTTTCTTATATAAAGAATTCTCAAGGAAAGAAAACACGTTAAAAACAACTTTGACTGTTCATTGCTAATATAAAATCAGTTTAGAAACCATACCTGCAGGTTTCTAATGTGATAAATATCAACTTAATATGCGTATGTTTAGAAACCTTATCGGGTATTGCTTTTGTTAATAATAAAAAAAACCTCAATTTTATGTATAAAAAACACTTATAAAACTTTATCTATTGAATTCTGTAAGAAAAAAAATCAAGGCAGAAGTAACGCTTGCATAGAACGTTTTGGACTTAGACTTAATTATGGGACCGGTACCAAGTGGAGCTGGTTTGTTACCCCCAGCGGATGGATTCTCAAAGTAATACTCTTACGGGTGGGAAAGTCAAAAAAATGTATTAAGTAATGCAATGTTAGTAAGAATGGCACTATGCTAAAAAATTATGTAACAAGAGCCTTTCAACTCATGGTTAAAAAAAAAAAAAAATCCGTCACCATTATTCACCTATTAAGATATAAGTAGATACAATATCAAAAGCAAGAAGGGACAACCGTAACGTAACTGGTAGAGTGTTTGCTTCAAGGGGTGACGGACCCACGTTCGAACCCGCGGCAGGGCGTTAGAAAGGGCATCCAGTCTTTAACACCCAAACTGCAATCTGTTTGTGTTCACCTCAAATATGGTGAATTATAGTGACAAAAAAAAAAAAATCGAGAGTAATTATATATTTTAAACTATTATGTTCCGGTTTTACGTCACGGACTCCCTTTTCTACCAAGGGCTAGAACGGTTGCCTTCTTGCAAAGGACTTGCTTTGGCAGATGTAATCGTTACCCTGAGTGCATGCCCTTGCTAACCTCAGACCGTGAAGGGGCGTGAACCCTCGACCTGACGCCTCAGAGTCGAGAACGCTACCGCTTGAGCAACGGTGACCACAGTAATTATATATTTTAAACGAATACTAAAAAAATTATAAATAACTTTTAATCTTTATTTCTTTTTCTTTTTCAGTGACATATCCTACAGACATATAGGGTATCTGTTTCTCACCGGCCTCTTAGGGACTAGTGATAGCTTTATCCCTAACTTTCATGCTCAGATAACCTTCCTGATACACGTCTCTCCACTTATCTGGGATTGGGATCGGTATCGGTCGACTAAATGGGGCGGAGCGAGGGGCAAGGTAATCCCCTCCTCTGTATTTACTTCCTACAAAAAGTTAAAATATTTACTTTGACTCAGCCACCCCCCTTTAAAGGGGGAATATGGCTTTGGCATATGGATGGATATATATATATATATATATATATATATATATATATATATATATATATATATATATATATATATATATATATATATATATATATATATATATATATACTCATATTTCTCTCTCTCTCGCTCTCTCTCTCTCTCTCTCTCTCTCTCTCTCTCTCTCTCTCTCTCTCTCTCTCTCTCTCTCTCTCTCTCTCTCTCTCTCTCTCTCTCATATATATATATATATATATATATATATATATATATATATATATATATATAGAGAGAGAGAGAGAGAGAGAGAGAGAGAGAGAGAGAGATTATTTATTTTATTAATTTATTGCGCCAAGGCGTCAGACATTACATGAGTTCATACAAATAATGCTTCAAATGGATATAAAACCAAGAATTGAACATGGTTTACAGGGAGGTGTACATATTGATAAAACATTGCTGCATACTAACACACAACTCACAGAATGGCAGCACAGAGTACATTATATGCAAAAGTAAAGCTCAGAGAAACGCAGAATGCACAAACAGAATTATATAGCAACATACAGAAAATATATGTATAATTCAATATAATTAATGGCCACCAAAGTGAGGAAAACGAGCAAGAATAACATCAAGGTTGTCATCATTAAGTAAAAATGAGCAGATCTGTATTAAGTTCTGACCTCGTGGTAAAACATCTCTCTCTAGATATATATATATATATATATATATATATATATATATATATATATATATATATATATATATATATATATATATATATATATATATATATATATATATATATATATATATATATATATATATCAATACTTTTACACACGAAAGAAACTTCATTGATCATCAGGGGAATCATGTCGCATTGCAAGTTACATGAATCTGTAACTTACGACGCGAGTTCGACTCCCATGATCTTCAATAAAGTTTTTCGTGAATAATATCCCCACACACACACACACACACACACACACACACACACACACACACACACACACACACACGAGTACATATGGGCCACATAAATCCCTGTTATCATTACAAAGAGATATTACTAATGATGATATACTTGTGAAGGTCATTCGAGTCATATATAAGCGTGAGTTAGGCACTAAGAAAATGGCACTTGAAATGATTCACAGGACTCCGGTTCGGTCTGCAGACATCCTCGTATAAAAATTTGTTTTTTTCCATCTTCCTTTTTTTTTTATACATTTAATATTCTTAATCCACTCAGAAATAACCTTGAAAAATATATATAAAAACAAAATCTATTTGAAATCTTAAGAGTATCAAAATAAAAAAAAATATAGAAAATATAATTTTAATAATATGATATTACAAAAAAAAAAAATAACCCAAAATAAGTTAATTTATTTCAAAAAGTTATATTATGCATCATAAAATTAACAAAATATTAACCATAATTCATCTAAAGAACATTGGTGCTGTGGAGCCACAAAAGTTCTTGTGGGTCTGGGAACTCGACATATGACAGATGTACCACGAGTACAGATGAAGGAGATATACTTCTGTAACTCTAACAAAAACAGTAACAATAACAACACATATAATAGGTGCAATCTCCCTTTTAAGGAGGTGGCCGAGTCAAAGAATACAAATTTACAAGCAGCTAATACATCTCGATCACTCCTCTTAGCTCCTTGGAGATAGAGTGGCCACAATTCCCCCCACCACCAACCAGACTAAATAATTTAATAAGATCGACAACATTAATTCCCCTGAAATCATTGAAGAAACCGGTCTCCTAAATAACAGCAGCGAGTTTCAAATCCTGATGTATTGCCTGGAAAAACTTTAGAATTCTTAAGGGGCACAATTAACCTGGGATCAGTTCCTGAAAT
>JAXCGZ010019251.1:72500-75636 GCA_037179515.1 Halocaridina rubra
GCTCAACAGGACCAAGATTGGAATAGAAGTTTTATCAATTTTTTCTGGGATTTAAGAGAAAAAAGGTCGAGAGAAACGAACAAAATGTAGTTTAAGAGTTTATTGCTCTGTTTCAATAGCATCAGGAATGAGTTGTAAATATTCCAATAATATTTCTAAGGCAGAGCCATATTTAACGGTGTTAATAGCCTAGGGAGTGATTCCAGTGTTGGTTTCGATCCAGTCCAAGAAGGCAGTGACCCTGGTGAAGGCATCGGGGTATCCAGCTTCGCATCCAGCAGAGGCACCGAAGGAGGTGATACCAAGGGTCAATCCATTGTAGTTCAATGGACCGCCAGAGTCTCCCTGAGGGTGTAAAAAAAGAATTACTGAAGAAGTCAGGTTTGGCACAGAATTATAGACATGGATTTCATTTTCGTTTAAAGGGCCACTTTGGGAAACGTTTGAACAGAGGCGTGGCCAGAATTCTCAATACTAACGTTGCATGTTCCCATGCCACCAGTGCTGTCAATGCAGATGTGGTTGTCAGTCACGATTCCGTAGACGGCAATCGCATTCAGGGACGCCCATGGTTGGGACATCGACCTGACGGAGGACGTCAGAGATGCTTCCACTGCCTGACGAAGGAAAAAGGTTAAAATAAATATCTAATTTTGCGATGAAAGTTTCATTCCAATTATGATGCTATCCTAATATGGAACGACAATGTGTCAGCGTTTTCACAGAGTATATTTTGTTCTAAACTTACTGTCAGAGGGGCGTCCCCATCCGGTGGGAGTGACTGTGGTGCCGATGGCTGGGTCGGAGGATGGAAGGCTGATAACAGCGATGTTCTCTGGAAATGAAGTGAAGACCTATTTGAGTATTTTGTTAAGTACAACTCTTGCTATGCCACATAAGATCTTTCTGGTAATAGGATTTCTTTCCATTTTCGTTTGGCAAAACGGTTTAGATAATCAATAAAAAAAAGAACTCGTCCTTTATTATATTTCTAGTTATAGTCCATTGTTTCCCTGTGTGTGTGTGTTTTTTTTTTCATATGCGTTCCTTCCATGGCTTACCATTGAGTGAAGCAGCAGATGGAAGCCTGATGAGGGAGATGTCGTTGGAGAGAGTGAAAGAATTCCAGTTCTCGTGGACGAAGAAGTCGGTGGAGGTCATACTCACCTGCTCGGGTTCGCTTTCACGGATGTTGTGAGCACCCATCACTACGTCAACAAATCCGGCGCTGCATTTGCCAAAATTAACAAAAAAATCATTTACAGTAACTTATTCACGATCACAATGCAATAGCAAGTCTTCATGAGGCACTGAACAAAAGTAATATATTCGTGTAAATGAAATTATTTTCCCCACTAATTTGGACTAACGTGAGAAAGTATCTTACCCATCCATGCAGTGAGCAGCAGTGAGAACCCACTCAGTGGAGATGAGGGAACCACCGCAGAAGTACATGCCGTCGATGAAGAGAGCCACCTGGTGGGGCCAGGAGTGGGGAACGGCCTCAATACCACCTACAATACGGGCATGGTTCTTGGAGGGCACCTTGGGGTCAACCAAGGGCTTGGGAGATTTCCAATGCCAGGGTTTGCCGGCAGCGGGGTTGCCGCTCTGAAACAAGGAAGTCCTCTTAATTAGACGAATCGGAGTACTTAATTCATGCCGACAATTAAGGTAACAAGAACTTGTACATTGATAATGTAGAGTGGGGGGGATCGACTTGAGATGAAGAGGTGGGGATACAGCAGATGCGGCTGAAAGGTTTCAAGGCAGAAGAAGCTTGCCCACTTACCCTGTGGATAACCCAAGCACGGTGTGGGTTGGAAATTGCGACAACCCTTTATTCACAAGGAGCTAAGAGGAGTGCTCGAGGCATGTTTGGCTGCTAATAAACCTGTATGCTTTGACTCGGCCATTCCCTTATAAGTGGAATTGTGGTCATTGTATATGTAAAAATAAATTCGCAACTCCTCATACACACAACAATTATGGGGTCAGTACTGATGAATAATAAAGACGTGAGATCGGGCACACATATACTTAAACGTGAGTTACAAATACTTAAATATGTGAGAGCGGGAATGAATATACTTGTAAAGTATAAATAATAAATGACGAAATTTCAGAAGTAAATGTAATTTCTCAAGGAAACCTGTGAATGTTCAATAAATTGACTTTTTCCTGCTGGTCTTGTTGTTTGGCTTTAATACTACTACTACTACTACTACTACTACTACTACTACTACTACTACTACTACTACTACTACTAATAATAATAATAATAATAATAATAATAATAATAATAATAATAATAATAATAATAATAATATTAATAATAACGATAATAATAATAATAATAATAATAATAATAATAATAATAATAATAACAACAACAATAATAATAATAATAATAATAATATAATAATGATAATAATAATAATAATAATAATAATAATAATAATAATAATAATAATAATAATAATAATAATAATAATTATAATAATAATAATAATTTGTCCTTACAGCGACGGCGACGCAGACGAGGAGGAGTGCAATCTTTCCAATCATGCTGTTGACCTGACGAAGGAAACGCTCACCCCTCTTTATATAGGTAAAGACAGAGCCTCTATAGAATGGAAACCCATATGCATAACACCTTTACATTCCCATAGAATCTTCTCCTTTTTCTTCTTCTTCTTCTTCCTTTTCTTCTTCTTCTCCAGATAACAAGGAATTTTAAGCCTAAAACGTCCTTGAGAGAATTCTCAGCATCATGGCATTCTCTACTACTATTTTTGCAATGACCCTTTCATCCTCAAGGAGCTATAGGAAGTGACTGAGGTGAATTGGCTTCTGGAGAATGTGTGCGCTTTGACTCAACCATCCCTATACATGGGGAATTGACGCCATTATATATATTTTTGTACATACTCGTAAGTACACACACTATCTGGCACTTAGCTATACTAGCCAATGGGGAGTAAGGCAGCTTAATTCGGTGCTGGTCCCACGTCCAAACAAAAATAGAGGGCTAGTGTCAGGGTGGGTACCTAGCTGTAAAAGCATGAGCAAAAACGAACCATAAGTTTTCTAAAACTGGTGATAAACCAGGACCCTGCATGAACATAGGAAAATC
>JAXCGZ010019252.1:0-37500 GCA_037179515.1 Halocaridina rubra
TAAATGCTGGACTCATATATTTACAGATAGGAAAAACATACTGAGAAGTCATTCTTCACACTAAATTTAACCTGGAGACCAGAGAGACCATACATAATTCAAAATGTGGAAATTATAGTGTAGAAGACATTTCAAAACACTTACGAATATTGTTATCCAGATTCTTTAGACAATGAGTTTAGGGTACTTTGATCACAGAAGAACGTTACACGAAAAAGTTTTTACACCATTATGCCATCTGGTGCTAATGCCAGCAATGTGGCTATTACAGAAAAAAGGGAAGAAATAGGGCTCACTCATTCTATTACCTGTTTAGTGGTAAGGAAAAATAACTCTGGGAGGAAGGAACTGTAAGCCCTTTACTCCCTTATCGCAGGTGATATTTCTCCCTTAAACGAAAAAACTAAAATAATTACAGAAAACACCCAAAAAGTTAGATCCTACCAATCTGTCGACCTTCATACACTTCGCGTTACAATGTACAAGAGCTGATTTAGGATACTGTACTTAAAACCGGATAATAGATGACTAATTATCAAACATGTTGCACGCATTTCCCATTTAAATCCTCAGCTCTCTAGAACTTTCACAGACCACAGTTATGGATCCATATTCCCAATGCCCTCACTTGTAGAATTTTATGACAAAGAGGGATATGGAGGTAGTATTCTTTTCCACCATCCCAGGAGTCAGTAAGAGGATAAGTCAGAGCAAAAGAGGAAGCCAGAACAATCAATTCCTCATTTGGATAGAACCCATCTATTTCCATGAAAGAAATAATAAAGTGCAAAGTAAGCGAGAAAAACTATGTATCCAGTAAGTCATGTTAAATTCAGTAAAATATGTGGGATACCGGATATGTATGTATGTGTAAATTACCTGTATGTATGCAGTATCTGTATGTATATGTATACATTACCCGCATGTATATATTACTTGCATGTATACGTATATTACCTGTATTCATATATTGCGTGTAAGTATCCATTACCTGCTCTATGATGACTCTTCTGTCTTGATCTGTCAAACCACCTGGTTTACCTGGAGGTCCAGGTTCACCAAGGCCTGGAGGGCCCCTTTCTCCTGTTAAGGGATAAATCTCATTAATCGTCTGTATTACCAATAGGATCTGCATCATACACACTAACACACCTTTACCAATATTTCCTGGTGACATGCATCATTGAGTGAGATTCAGCCTCCATGAAGGGGCCAAGGAAAATTGGGAAATCCTGAGGCCTGGTCATGTCTGCTTTCGCTTTCACATCAATTGGGGCAGTATGTGAAGAGGGATGGGAGGGATGCCAACCATTTGCTCTTCTACCATTTTGGATACCTACAATAAGCAAGGTGCACAAAAATATCTTGGGATGTGGACACTGTACAATTTTCTTGAAATTATCACTTATTTGCTTTACACTGCTTTCTAAGATTATTCACAAGAACATAAAAAATACAGAATATCTATATTATTCACTGACTCATAAAAATTATAATTTTAATTAGCGCACTTCTGGAGGTGAGAAATTTCGATTTAAATGTATCTCAATTGTAATAAAGCTAATGTCCTACAAGAAAGCAGGACTCTTAATTTCACTTAATCATATCAAGTGGCTTTAGACACACCATAATACAAAATCTATTTAATGGTAGCCACTGTCAACTCCATTAACTCAATGAGTACACTACTGGATGTAAACAGTTAATTGTGGAGCAGAATATTTATGGGGTCAGCTTGCAATAAGAGTAAATATGACCCTTCCACAGCTGTCAGCATTAAAGAAAAAATGTGGTCCATCTTTACCTTTTTGTCCTTTAGCTCCTGGCACACCGATGAAACCAGGTGGACCAGGAGCCCCATTCATACCTGATGACCCAGGTTCACCTTTTGGCCCTGCAAATCCACGCTCACCTCGATTACCCTGAAATACAAATAAAAGTATATGAAGGTATGTTTATTTTAAGACAAGAAAATGCAGATGTGAGATTATCTTAGTTTAAAAAGTGAAATATTACAATAGCTGAATACAGTATTTATGAGAAGACGACAAAAAATTATATAAGAGTTTTAATTATTTACACATGGTGCATATATTTTTTCAATATTTTGAAAACTTAATTTTCTCCAATTCGATTTCATGTCAAAATACAGTCTCGAGATTCAAATAACTGCTAAATTAATCACAACTATAAATGATGTAACAGATTGCAGTCCATAATATTTGAGGTTTTATATATTGTGTTCCTAAATTCATGATGTCCTTGTCTACTCCAAGAGTAAGCACTGATTGGTCAGAATATCGTCTCTTATACTATTAGTCTGGTATCATAGTTTTATCATGCTTATTTTAACTGTTTTTTTCCCTAGTTGCGTGGTCCATACCACATTTCTGTACTGGCATTATCCCATTTCCTTTCTCTCATCAATTTTTAGAGAACCTTTCATTTAATGCAAAATAGAGAACGTAAAAATTTTGTGTAAGATTTCTCAAGTGGAAAATTTAAATCAATACTACTCCAACGGTATATCTATGTAAATGGGGAAAGTTTAATTGTTAAGTACAGCCATATCAAACTTACTAAAAATGAAGCTACACACAGATAGTACCTGAAACCCCTAAAGAACTCTTACCCCAAATATTATAAATTGGCTCCAAGACAATTTCCATATTTAGGCAGCTTGTATCAAGAAGTGAATGGGACCTTGCAAAATTAAATAACCCCTAAACCCCAGAACATTAAACAATCATGTAAATTGTTAGGTTAATGCCTAACTTAAGCTAACCAAACCTAACAATTTATTGGGTTGTTACTCATCTTTACTAAATCCAGCAAATGATTGATAAAATGCATAAAATGTCTAGGCAATAAAGTACGAAGCTCACCCTTTCACCATCGCTGCCAGTCCTCCCAGTGTTCCCCTTCTCTCCTTTAGCTCCAGGATATCCTCTGCTGCCTCGAGGTCCTGGATTACCTCTATCACCTTTGTTACCCTGAAGACCTGGAGCCCCAGGGCGAGATGATGAATCGCCAATGTCACTGTCACCCTAAAAATTATATAATACTTAAAAGAATCTTAACACAGCACAATAACAAAGACATCAAAAAGACAACTATTTCTAATGTCAATCAAGACAAACAAAATATGTTACTATAAGGCCGCTTTTACACCAAAGTGGCCTGTTGCACGTGGTATGCCACGTGCGACATGCCACTTTGGTGTGAAAACGGCCTAAGTATATCTGAAAAGTAATGTATTACAATAAGATGATGGCTTCAGCAAAAATTAACTAATGGCAAACCAAAGTCTGAATTATGTGATTCCAGTCCATTTAATGTAGTAGGTTGGCCCATGGCACCAATCGCCCGTTGTGATACTACAGCTGAAGGGTCTTGTGGACTTTAATAAGACTGTCCAGAACAGTTCGATGTTAAGTCTTCCTTCAGTTACGGTTCTCTTTCTATGCCTACATCAACACCAAATATTCTCGGATATTCGTTACATATGTCTTATTTTTCCTTCACATTTGACAAGTCACAATACTCCCCATCTCTGTTTCTCTTTATGTTTTCTTCGTGCCCAGGCTTGATGAGGGTAGATTATTATTATTATTATTTTTTTTGCCTGTCCTGGTATCACAATCATGGTAAATCTTGCTTATTAAATATGTCAACCTTTGTATGTCATTTCTATATCAACAGCAGATGTTCTACAGACTATAAAAGTACCTCTTTACATTTACAGTCTGAAATCCCAAAGTAAGTATATCAGACTATGGATACATGCCTGAATCTACATATTATTATGCCATATCATAAAAGCAACACGTTTTATACTTGGTTCATCACAGGTAATAAAATCATCCCGTTCTATACTTGTCCTATCACAAGAATGAAAGCTACCCGTTCTATACTTGTCTTACCACAGGTGTAAAAGTAACTTGTTCTATACTTGTCTTATAGCAAGTATAGGAGCAATCTATTCTATACTTGTCTTATCATAGGTATGACAGCAACCCGTTATATACTTGTCTTGACACACGTAAGAGAGCAAACTAATCTATACTCTTCTTATGGATTTAAACTGCAAAGAATCAAGTCTCAACATTTTTACTTTAGCATCAGTTCAAGTATATAAAAGTGGAAAGAGCATTAAAAAAATAATTTAACATAATTTCCAGAATATAAAAGTGAAAATGACATAAAAAAGCCTAATTTCTTTTTACTCCAGAATCAGTTCAAGTTTATAAACATGAAAAGGACATTAAACAAAGCCTCAAATATTTTACCCAAGTAACAGTTCAAGTATATAAGTGAAAATGACTCTCAAAGAGCCTTAAAAGTTTTACCTAAAACATCATGGAAAGTACATAAAAATTAAAAGGACACAAAAATGCCTCAAGAGTTTTATCTCAGCATTATCTCAAGGAAGAGCCAAAATATTTTACTTCAGCATCAGTTCAAGGATAGAAACTGAAAGGAAACAAAAAGGCTTAACATATGTTTACCTCAGTATCCATCCATGGTTAGACAAAAAAAAACCCTCAAAATTTTCATCTCAACATTAGTATACAAGTGAAAAGGAAATCAAAAGAGCCTAAAAAATTAAACTAAGGAGCCTCAAATTTTTTACCTCAGCATTTGCTCTGGGATCCCAGTGTCCTTCCTTGAAAGGCATGAATAAAAAAATATATGATTAAAAAGACCGATGACATTAATGAGAAAATCCTGTCAATTGTTAACTGTGAATGTACTATTTCTGGTAAACTAATTACAGTGTACAGTTCATTATCTACACTAGTGAGTATGTATAATAAAGCACAAATATTTGTTAAATATCTTACATTAGGGACTCCCCCACCACTGGTCCATCCTGGAGGCCCAGGAGGGCCTCGAGGTCCACGCTCCCCTGGTAGACCTGGTAATCCATCTACTCCTGGCTCGCCTTTGGGCCCTTCAGAGCCTTCTGGACCTACGGATATAATAAAATATATAAAGTTTCTCTCAACATGATCTTTTATCCTGCTGTAGCAAGCAGGACAGTCACAGCTGAACAAAGTAGGGAGGCAGAAGGTAGTCATGCCATGTGCATTCTGACTTTTCTGTTAACTGGTTCGTGGCAAGGTGAAAAAGTCCATTATCCGGTCGTTTGCTCCCCTACCCTATTTAGTAGACTCTTACAATATTCAGGGAGCAATGGTGATGAATTCTCTCGCTCCTACCAATAGTGAATAAAAATAATAAATTATTAACTAATGTAACCTTAAATAGTAAGAAAGTATAATTGTATGGTCTTGGAAATTCTTATGGGTTAGTGATTAAAATAAAAAGTAGTTTGCATGATGTAACAAATATATATAACAAGATTCTCTCTCATATACAACATATTCTCTGCTCAGTATTATTAAGGAGATGATATCTATTGTAAAACAGAATACAGTATTATCCTGTTATAAAGAGTAGCTACAATCCCTCATTTTCACAATCAAAATTAGACTATTAAAGGGAAAATATGTATGAAATATGACTCATTACAGTTGTAATTCCTCTGGCATGCAAATATACGACAAGTTTTATATATAAGCTCTTGTAAGAAATGACAAAATATATTCCAAAAAAATACATATATATTGATTCTCACCCATCAAACCTTGCTCTCCTCTACTGCCTTTCTCTCCTGGGGGTCCCGGCTGACCCCTTTCTCCAGGGGGTCCTGGTCTTCCAGATGTCCCAGGAGTTCCGGGCATTCCATCTCTGCCCTGAGAACCTTCCAGGCCAGGAGCACCTCTAGGTATTTGGGCAAGCACAGTAGCCATTAGAGAGGTGGTATTACAAGAACATTCACCCATGGGGCCAGGGGGTCCTTGCATGCCACCACTATACTCTGCTGGCTAAAAAAATCATAAGGTGCAATGTTATTACTACTCATGAGCGAATAAATCTTATAAATAAATAAATACCCCTTTTATGTATCACTGTTATTCCCCGTTATGAGGGTTGACACAGAGTGGTGCTAGGGAACTCCGGTTGGAAATCCTTCCTAACGCTCCGTCGTAGGCTCAATTGCGAGTCTGTCAACTCCTCAGTCAAGTGTTCTAACCACTTCACCACAGAGAAATATTAACTATGGGCCCCTGAAGTAATTTAAGATATGTAAAAATCCTAGATATTTCCAAGAGCCAACTGCTCTTGATCTCAAAAACCGTTAAATCAAAACCCTACAGGGAATGAAAGCAGCGATTCATCAAGAATTTATAAATATCATATCTGAGGACTTCAATTCCCTTTCTTACTACTATCATTGCTAACATTATTTATTGCGACCGCTGTGGCTGGGTGATAGATTACGCGACTTTGATTCATCAAGTAGTGTTTTCTTGTGCCCGGGCCTTTATTGATGAGGGCAGTTTTTGCCTGTCCCGGTGTCACATTCATATATATATATATATATATATATATATATATATATATATATATATATATATATATATATATATATATACAGTGTTCCTTCAATTATCGCGAAGGTTCGGTTCTGGGACCCGGCGCGAGACAAGAAAATCGCGGAGTAGGAGCAGCCTATATGTACATAGATATTTTAATTTATTTTTAAGTTTACACTGTATAAACTGTATAAACCCTCCCTGTACTGTTAACAAACCACCCTTTACTTCATAAATAACAGCATGCAAGTGTAAATTTATATGACATACTCATGTACATAGGTATTTTACAAATATTTTTACGTTTACTGTATAAACCCTCCCTGCACTGTTAAAAAACCACCCTTTACTTTATAAATAACAGCATGCAACGTAAATTTATATGTACGTGATAGGTAAACTTACCGTGAATGAGGTGGTAATGAGTTTGTAGACGCCAGAGGAAATTATTCCGCAGCAATATTACAGCTTTACGGCCGTTATTCATTGAGGCCAAAATAGCGGCCGATATCCGTAAACCTTTTTCCTTCTTTCAACATATCTAAGACTTTCACCTTATCTGTTATGGTTAACATTTTCCTTAGCCGCTTAGGCTCACTACAAGAAGCCTTAGAAGATGAAGGATGCTTGGGAGGCATTGCAATAGTTAAAATATGCGAGTAAAAAAATCACAAGCAAAACATATTAATAAGCACAACGTGAACGGCGCACACGTGAGTAAACTGAACGAGCGAGGTGAGACAATGGAAGATGGTGCAAGCCTTTGTCCGAAACGCTGATAGCGGTATCGTATTTTACATGTTGCAATACTGTTAGTATTTATGATTTTTACTATTTTTTACTGTTTTATTATTCTTAGGCTAAGAAATAATTTTTTTATCAATAAAATCATGAAACTACTGGAAATTTTAATATATATGCTAGCTAACGTAGGTGCGACCCCAATACATTGTATGCTATCAGACACTATATCACATGATGCAATACTTTACTTTTAATTATACTTTTTGTGGTTTATACCCTCCTGTAGAAGGCTTCGCCTCCTCTCTGGCGGGTCTTAAGTTTATTTAAATTTTCTTCTTTTTTTACTTTTTATCTCTCTCACACCTTGAAAGGCTCATTTATAGTAAAGAGTTCCATATCGTAGCATTTTTCAAATAAGTATGTTTTCAGTTTTTTCTTGAATTGCACCACATCTTCACTGTCTTTGAGTAGCACTGATAATTCATTATATAGTCTTGGAGCACGATATTGATAGGTTCTACTACCAATATTTCGATTAGATCTTGGTTCATGCAGTCTATATTTATCATTTGCATGTCTCACTGTGAGTTATATATCTAAATTTATGTTTTTTACTATTTTTTACTGTTTTATTACTCTTAGGCTAGGAAATACTTGTTTTATCAATAAAATAATGAAAATTTCAATATGTACTATCTTACGTAGGTTCGACCCTTTTCGTTTTCCGAAACGCTGATACCGGTATCGTATTTTACATGGTGCAATACTGTTAGTATTTATGTTTTTTACAATTTTTTACTGTTTTATTATTCTTAGGCTAAGAAATAGGTTTTTTTATCAATAAAATCATGAAACTACTGGAAATATAAATATATATGCTAGCTCACGTAGCTGTGACCCCAATACATTGTACGCTATGTACAGTGAGTTATACTGTACAGTATATCTAAATTTATGTTTTTTACTATGTTTTACTGTTTTATTATTCGTAGGCTGGGAAATAATTTTTTTTATCAATTAGATAATGAAATATGTTTTTTTTCAATAAAAAAATGAAAATACTGAAAATTTTTATTTTTTTAATATTTTAATATTTTTGCATATACCCCCCCCAAAAAAAAAACTGCCAAAAAAAATTGCGGTACAGTGAAATCGCGAGCCAAGAAACGTGATACAGCGAAGGATCACTATATATATATATATATATATATATATATATATATATATATATATATATATATATATATATATATATATATATATATATATATATATACAGTGTTGCCTCACTTATCGCGGTAGTTCGGTTCCGGGACCCGCCGCGAACCAGGAAATCCGCGAAGTAGGATCCGCCTATATGTACATAGATATTTTAATATATTTTTACGTTTACACTGTATAAACCCTCCCTGCACTGTTAAAAAAACACCCTTTACATTATAAATAACAGCAAGTAACGTAAATTTTTATGAAAGCGATAGATAAAATTACGGTGAATGAGGTGATAATGACGTGACATACATATCATTTACAATTATTTTTTCGTTTACGTACTGTATAAACCCTCCCTGCACTGTTAAAAAAAACACCCTTAACATTATAGATAACAGCAAGCAACGTAAATTTTTATGAAAGTGATAGGAAAACTTACCATGAATGTGATGATGACGTGACATACATATTCATTTACAATTATTTTTTCGTTTACGTACTGTATAAACCCTCCCTGCACTGTTGAAAAAACACCCTTTACATTATAAATAACAGCAAGCAACGTAAATTTTTATGAAAGTGATAGATAAAATTACGGTGAATGAGGAGATGACGTGACATACATACTCATTTACAATTATTTTTTCGTTTACGTACTGTATAAACCCTCCCTGCACTGTTAAAGAAACACCCTTTACATTATAAATAACAGCAAGCAACGTAAATTTTTATGAAAGTGATAGATAAAATTACGGTGAATGAGGTGATAATGACATGACATACATACTCATTTACAATTATTTTTTCGTTTACATACTGTATAAACCCTCCCTGAACTGTTAAAGAAACACCCTTTACATTATAAATAACAGCAAGCAACGTAAATTTTTATGAAAGTGATAGATAAAATGACGGTGAATGAGGTGATAATGACGTGACATACATACTCATTTACAATTATTTTTTCGTTTCTGTACTGCATAAACCCTCCCTGCACTGTTAAAAAAACACCCTTTACATTATAAATAACAGCAGGCAACGTAAATTTTTATGAAAGTGATAGATAAAATTACCATGAATGAGGTGATGATGACGTGACACACATACTCATTTACAATTATTTTTTCGTTTACGAACTGTATAAACCCTCCCTGCACTATTAAAAAAACACCCTTTACATTATAAATAACAGCACGCAACGTAAATTTAAAAAAAAAATGAAAATACTGAAATTTTTTTTTTCAATATTTTAATATTTTTGCGTATACCCATAAAATAAAATAATTTATCAAAAAAAAAAACCGCGATAGAGTGAGAACGCAAACCAAGAAGCGCGAATAACTGGGGTAACACTGTGTATATATATATATATATATATATATATATATATATATATATATATATATATATATATATATATATATATATATAATAAAACAAAAAATTCAGTTCGAGACCCACCACAGTCTGAGGTTAGAAAGCGCATTCACTGGGGGTAACAGCCATATTCTGACAATACCAAAGTCCTCCAAAAGGGGGCACTTTCCTAGCCCTTACTAAATAAGGGAGTCCGAGATGTAAAACCGGATCATTATTATAATTATTACTATTTATTCCTGGTGGATTGAGGGAAGTAATTCTCCAAGAGCTGACAAAATGAGACTATGAAGTGAATGGCGAGCAATCTTTTCCTTCCATAAATAGTTTTCTTTTTCATAAAACTTAGAAAAGGGATGCAAATGTGTAGGGTATGGTGAGACCCTACAATCTCTCATTTTTTTGTTCATTTGTGGCCACCCGAAAAGCTTCACTGATATATATAAAAAAATATTATTATTCTTTGCCTCTACAATAAAATATTCACAATAACAACATTCGACATACCATACACTAATGCAAAAAAAAAAAAAAAAATAATAATAATACAGAAATTCGCAATTTTTTTTCCTAAATCGTTTTTGTCACAATTACTTCTCACTTGAATAGGGACCCACAGGTTGGAGCGAAGGGATGCCCTTTCTAATGCCACGAGGTTGGATCGAATCCATGTTTGCCAGGCTTATCCCTTCCAAACTAACAAGCTCTACCGCTGAGCTACCGCAGCCCTATACTTGATAGCTGTCATTACCTACCATTAAATTTTCTCCATTGGAGGTCAACACAGAAGACATTCCAGGTGGTCCAGGTGGGCCTGGGGGTCCTGCTACTGATTCACCAGGAGGTCCCTGAAACAATTTCAAAATTTTAGTTCATGCAGCTGGTGAGAGAGATTTGAAAACTAAGAAGGGGTATCACACAGCCCTAGACAGTACTCGCTACTGTATTTAAATCTAATACTGAAATTCTTTTGACTCCTATAGCTAGAAAACTTGAAAAAATGATTTTTAAGGATGTTGTACAGTGAATGAATGCTGTTTATGCCTACTACTATATATAATAAGCTAACAGTAGGTTCCAATGGATATAAAAATGGTCTCATATTAACAATGGGCACTAGCATAGCGTGCGGACTACATTACTATTTATAATTTATTGTACCATAGCCTAATCTAACTAAATTAAGTTTGGTCAGCTTTTGTTAGGGCATATTAGAGGTAGATCGACTGTACTACATAACAATACCCAAATATGTGTATTCATTATATCTCCTCATATAGCATAGGCTAGGAGGTGAGAGATGCTGCAATTTGCTTATTACACATCATCAACAAGGCATTGAGATATTCTTAGGTACTCCAGCTGAGAAATGAGATAGACTCAAACTCGGGTTCTCTCAGGCATGACATGTTAATTCAAGGATATCAAAGTCAGGAATTATCACCTACCCTCTCTCCTGGTTGTCCTTTCTCACCCTTGGGTCCAGGAAGTGCATAACCTGTTATAAAATGAGAACAGAAATTTAAAAACAGGCTTTTTCCAGTAGAGTAAATACTGTATTTCATTTTCAAACCCCAGTGTGAAATGAAATACAAATCCATTGACAAAATATCTATAACTGAAAATTAAATTTTCAATTATAGACTCAGTTTCTTGTTTTGTGGTGAACCAACCTAACCAAACCTTATCTAAAATAATAAAGTTCAATAGGCTTTACCTTACTGGGAGTGCGAGGGTACACATTCACCAGTGATAAATATGTAACTGATGAAATATCTCAAATCACAACTCGCATCCTAACTGAGGTATCTAACCTAAGTTTCCTGGTATTATTTTTGTTATGGGGATTAATGGAATATGGCTTGGTTATATATAGGGAAAAATTACCCCTAAAGGGGTCCTGGGGCAAAACACCCAGCTATGGAGGATGCGTTCCCCTAGGCGAGGTTAGGATGCACTCTCAATAATCCCCTCTTCTAAAAATTTACCACGTTCCTAACCTCATAAAAAAGTTGTAAATGCATAACAAATACTGGAACACCATAATGCCCATTGTCAGCTCTTGGGGAAGCGTCCAAATAATTTCCATGTTTCCACTACAAGAATAATTTGTTAACTTCATATGGAGTTATTTGAATGATTTCTATTCTAATTATAGAACGAATTTGTAATACAATGCCCGGCTCCATCGCCACCATACTGAACTGTATGGGAACAGAAAATATATTGCTGTTTTACCATCCTATGCAAACCAACTCGAGGCTGCATGGATCATAATAACTTCAACTGACTTCTGTGATAAACAGCTTCTATTCTAATTAGGCAAGACATTTTCATTAAAATCATTAGCGCTATCGCTAATGTACTGCTCTGTAAGCACATGGTATATTGGAAAAAAATATACAACAACACTGGAATTCCGTGTCTTGCAATAACCAAGGAGTATGATTTCTCTTCTTTTTCTTCTTCTTCTTCTATATAACTTCAAGCAAGAAATCGGGTCAATTAAAAGGATAAAATATTCTATGGATTCAAAAGATTAAAAAGAGAAGATAAATGAACAGGAAAAAAAAAGGAAAAATGAGAAGATAATCTAAGGATGAAATATTTTGAAAAGAAAGAGGATATATTCGCGAATAAGAAAAGGATTGGAGTAGGAAGAAGAGAGATAAGGAGATAATGATAATTTATGAAATAAGGAAGGAATATTAGAATGAAGGAGATCTGAAATGGGGAAGTTATATAAAAGTAAATATAAGTAATAACATGATAGTCTGTGAATGAAAAATATGAAAAGAAGATAACAGTAGCATAAAAATATGGTGAATGGTAAATGTTTCAACAAAAAAAAAAAAGAGGCGAAATATATATATATATATATATATATATATATATATATATATATATATATATATATATATATATATATATATATATATATATATATATATATATATATATATATATATATATATATATATATATATATATATATATATATATATATATATATATATATATATATATATATATATATATATATATATATATATATAAAGAAGAATGGAACGATATTCTACAAATGAAAAACACCGAAAAGAGGAGAATATATTACACATTAGCAATACAGAAAGAAAGAAGAAAAAGAAGAAAGAGAGAGAAAAAAAAAAGAATGTTCTAAGGTGAAAAGGGAGCCCATTCAATTAATAATAATAATAATAATAATAATAATAATAATAATGCACTCTACCAAGATGCACGTGCTCATATAAATATTAAAGACGTAAAAGTTAATTTCAGATATAATAATAATAATAATAATAATAATAATAATAATAATAATAATAATAATAATAATAATAATAATAATAATAATAATAATAATAATAATAATAAAAATAATAATAGTAAAAATTCAAACTATCAAAACTGCACATATTTTTGGTAATATCTAAGAAGTAATAAAAAGCTTTAAAAAATAAAAACATACTAGAAGCTCTTGATGGTATAATATGATAGCAAATAAACTTACGTCTCTTAGCTGCAGAGAATGGAAATAACAGATGGTAAAATAGTACAGTCAATTATAATTAGTTTACTTTTAACCTCCCCAAAACACGCACACACATATACTACCACCATTACTACTACTACTACTACTACTGCTAATAATAATAATAATAATAATAATAATAATAATAATAATAATAATAATAATAATAATAATAATTATAATAATAATAATAATAATAATAATAATTATTATTATTATTAATATTATTATTATTATTATTATTATTATTATTATTATTATTATTATTATTATTATTAATATTATTATTATTATTATTATTATTATTATTATTATTATTATTATTATTATTATTATTATTATTATTATTATTATTATTATTATTATTATAGTTCATATAAAATAGAACAGCTAAGGGGTAGTTGTGAAGTTACAGTAATACATAAATAAACACACACACACACACACACACACACACAGGAGACGGGAAGATACGAGCTTTGGGCTCTTTCCCGTAAACACAATTAGGTAATCACAATTAGGTAATCACACACACACACACACACACACACACACACACACACACACACACACAGAGGGGAAACATGTAGGGAAATATTGTTGAGAAAAAAAAGTCTAAAAGACCTTCAAGAATGCAAAGAAGTGTTCATTAGACGATACAGAACACAGGAAGAGATGGGAAAGATCAAAAACTTGTTGCAAGAGGCAAGAAGGTTAAATGATGAAAGAAATGAAGAAGAGAAGAAAAATTTTCGTTACAGAGTACTTCCAGACAAAGGGGAGATAAAGAAGATAATGACAGAAGATCAGGGGATGGGGCCTCATTAAGATTGTTATACACAAATGCTGATGGATTAGCTGGTAAGGCAGTAGAATTAAAAGATAGGATTCACAACAGTAAGGCAGATATAGTAGCAATTACAGAGACTAAGTTGAGTGAGGACATAAACAGTGTCACAGTTTTTCCTAAGGGCTTCAGAATACTAAGGGTCGAAAGATCTGAGAGGACTGGTGGAGGGATAGCATTGCTCATAAGTGAGAGGATTCAAGTTGAAGAAATAAACTTGGCTATAGAAAGTGAGTTCAGGGAATTTCTTGTTGCTCGCATAAATACTGGGTCAGAGAGCATTATAATAACTGTTGTATACAACCCACCAAGGAACCAAAATAGGCTAGAAGTTTATGAGGAAAGTCATATAGGTACTATTGAAGTCATAAACTCAGCTGTTAACATGGCACGGGAAAAAAAATGTAGGATTTTGATTATGGGAGACTTTAATCATAAAGAGATAGATTGGATAAATCTTGACCCACACAGTGGTGAGGACTCATTCGGGGCAAGATTCCTAGATTGCGTACAAGGGAATTTCCTACACCAACATGTAATGGAACCAACAAGGGCCAGGGGTGGGGATGAGCCATCACTACTTGATCTAGTGTTCACAGATAATGTGTTGGATATTGAAAATATTGAGTATGAACCACCAATTGGAAAGAGTGACCACTGTGTGTTGTTGATGGAGTATATCATTGAAGATATTATTCCTGAGAGTAGAGGCACTGAGGACATGAGGAGGAACTATCCGAAAGGAGATTACATCAAAATGAATGAGCTTTTTGCAGTTATTGACTGGAGAACCTTATTTTACAACAAATCTGTACAAGAAATGTATGACATCTTTTGTGAGAAATATGGAAAGATAGTAGATTGCTGCATACCTGTCACCAAAGTAGGTGTAATTCATGCCAGAGAGAAATGGTTCGATAATGGGTGTAAAAGAGCTAAGGAGTGGAGAGGCAAATGCTGGAAAAGGTATAGGAGGAGAAAAAACATAAATGCCTGGCAAACCTACAAAAGAGCAAGAAATGACTACCTAAGTAAAAGGAGAGAGGCAGAGAGAGATTATGAGAGGGACATCACCAGAAAGGCTAAAGAAAATCCCAAGCTTTTCCACAGCTTTATCAGAGGAAAACTGAAGGTAAAAGAACAGGTTTTAAGGCTAAAGAGAGCGGATGGAAGCATCACTGAGACGGATGAAGAGATCTGCAAAGAATTGAACAAGGAGTTTCAGTCAGTATTTACAGTAGAAAATACCTCATCCCCTCAGATTGCAGTGATAGAAGCTCAAGGGCCGGTATTAGAGAACATCAACCTTACAGCCACAGAGGTATGCAAAGCGCTGATGGATTTAGATGTTCATAAAACTACAGGTCCTGATGAAATATCCCCTCATGTGCTTAAAAAATGCGCAAACACAATATCAGTGGCACTAAGTATCATATTTAAGGAGTCACTGGAGTCGGGGGAGATTCCAAGATGCTGGAAACAAGCAAATGTGATACCTATCTTCAAAAAGGGAAGGAGGGATACGGCTCTGAACTATAGACCAGTTTCCTTGACCAGCATAGTTTGCAAAGTTATGGAGAAACTACTAAGGAAACATATCTCTCTTCACTTGGAATCCTTCAACTTTTTGTCAGTGAGGCAACATGGCTTCAGAGAAGGTAGATCAACAGTAACAAACTTATTAGAATTTTATGATGAGGTAAGCCAAATCTTACAGGAAAGAGAGGGCTGGGCAGATTACATATTCCTAGACTTCCAGAAAGCGTTTGACACTGTTCCACATGGGAGACTTATTAGGAAGCTGCACTCAATGGCTAGAATAGGTGGAAATGTTTTGGAATGGATAAAAACTTACTTAGAAGGAAGGGAACAGAGGGTTAGAGTAAGACACTCAGTGTCTGAATGGAGAAGAGTTAGTAGTGGAGTTCCACAGGGTTCAGTTTTAGGGCCACTTTTGTTCCTTGAATATGTAAATGACCTACCAGAGTCTGTAAATTCATTCATGAATATGTTTGCAGATGATGCAAAGATTGTGAAGAAAGTAAAAAACGAGAACAATGGTAGAGAACTTCAGGAGGATCTAAATAATCTGCATGAGTGGTCAGAAAAGTGGCTAATGAAATTCAATACTTCAAAATGTAAGGTAATGAGAATGGGTACAAGTGCAAGAAGGCCCAAGCTTGACTACTCGGTGGCTGGAGTACAACTTCAAGAGACAGAAAATGAGAGAGACCTAGGAGTAAACATACTGGCAGATTTGTCTCCAGAAATACATATAAATGGCATAGTAAGGGCAGCATATGCATTCTTATCAAATGTAAGGGTAGCCTTCAGGCACATGGACAAGGAAATGTTCAGAAATATTTATGTAACCTATGTGAGGCCAAAGCTGGAATATGCAGCCCCCTTTTGGAATCCGCACTTGAAAAAGCACATAGCTAAGCTTGAAAAAGTTCAAAGACATGCCACGAAACTGGTGCCAGAAATACGCAATCTCAGTTATGATGAGAGGCTGAGGGAATTAGACTTACCATCACTCGAAGCTAGAAGAGTAAGGGGGGATATGGTGACAGTCTTTAAATTCCTTCATGGTTATGATAGAGTGGATAGGGATCGATATTTCGATATGGCTGGCTCTAGAACTAGAGGTCATAGTTTGAAGCTTCGTAAGAAAACTTCTTTGCAGGATGTAAGGAAATACTTTTTCAGTGTAAGAGTAGTTGATAATTGGAATTGGCTAAGCGAGGAGGTAGTTAATGCTATCTCAATCCATAGTTTTAAGGACAGGTATGATAAGTATCACTAAGTCTAAAATGGAAGCGATCAGGAGACGGGAAGATACAAGCTTTGGGCTCTTTCCCGTAAACACAATTAGGTAATCACAATTAGGTAATCACACACACCTATGTGAGGCCAAAACTCGAATATGCAGCCCCCTTTTGGAATCCGCACTTGAAAAAGCACAAAGCTAAGCTTGAAAAAGTTCAAAGACATGCCACGAAACTGGTGCCAGAAATACGCAATCTCAGTTATGATGAAAGGCTGAGGGAATTAGACTTACCATCACTCGAAGCTAGAAGAGTGAGGGGGGATATGGTGACAGTCTTTAAATTCCTTCATGGTTATGATAGAGTGGATAGGGATCGATATTTTCATATGGCTGGCTCTAGAACTAGAGGTCACAGTTTGAAGCTTCGTAAGAAAACTTTTTCGCAGGATGTAAGGAAATACTTTTTCAGTGTAAGAGTAGTTGATAATTGGAATTGGCTAAGCGAGGAGGTAGTTAATGCTATCACAATCCATAGTTTTAAGGACAGGTATGATAAGTATCACTAAATATAAAATGGAACCGATGAGGAGACGGGAAGATACGACCTTTGGGCTCTTTCCCGTAAACACAATTAGGTAATCAATTAGGTAATCACACTACTTGATCTAGTGTTCACAGATAATGTGTTGGATATTGAAAATATTGAGTATGAACCACCAATTGGAAAGAGTGACCACTGTGTGTTGTTGATGGAGTATATCATTGAAGATATTCTTCCTGAGAGTAGAGGCACTGAGGACATGAGGAGGAACTATCCAAAAGGAGATTACATCAAAATGAATGATCTTTTTGCAGTTATTGACTGGAGAACCTTATTTTACAACAAATCTGTACAAGAAATGTATGACATCTTTTGTGAGAAATATGGAAAGATAGTAGATTGCTGCATACCTGTCACCAAAGTAGGTGTAATTCATGCCAGAGAGAAATGGTTCGATAATGGGCGTAAAAGAGCTAAGGAGTGGAGAGACAAATGCTGGAAAAGGTATAGGAGGAGAAAAAACATAAATGCCTGGCAAACCTACAAAAGAGCAAGAAATGACTACCTAAGTAAAAGGAGAGAGGCAGAGAGAGATTATGAGAGGTACATCACCAGGAAGGCTAAAGAAAATCCCAAGCTTTTCCACAGCTTTATCAGAGGAAAACTGAAGGTAAAAGAACAGGTTTTAAGGCTAAAGAGAGCGGATGGAAGCATCACTGAGACGGATGAAGAGATCTGCAAAGAATTGAACAAGGAGTTTCAGTCAGTATTTACAGTAGAAAATACCCCACCCCCTCAGATTGCAGTGATAGAAGCTCAAGGGCCGGTATTAGAGAACATCAACCTTACAGCCACAGAGGTATGCAAAGCGCTGATGGATTTAGATGTTCATAAAGCTACAGGTCCTGATGACATATCCCCTCATGTGCTTAAAAAATGCGCAAACACAATATCAGTGGTACTAAGTATCATATTTAAGGAGTCACTGGAGTCGGGGGAGATTCCAAGATGCTGGAAACAAGCAAATGTGATACCTATCTTCAAAAAGGGAAGGGGGGATACGGCTCTGAACTATAGACCAGTTTCCTTGACCAGCATAGTTTGCAAAGTTATGGAGAAACTACTAAGGAAACATATCTCTCTTCACTTGGAATCCTTCAACTTTTTGTCAGTGAGGCAACATGGCTTCAGAGAAGGTAGATCAATAGTAACAAACTTATTAGAATTTTATGATGAGGTAAGCCAAATCTTACAGGAAAGAGAGGGCTGGGCAGATTGCATATTCCTAGACTTCCAGAAAGCTTTTGACACTGTTCCACATGGGAGACTTATTAGGAAGCTGCAATCAATGGCTAGAATAGGTGGAAATGTTTTGGAATGGATAAAAACTTACTTAGAAGGAAGGGAACAGAGGGTTAGAGTAAGACACTCAGTGTCTGAATGGAGAAGAGTTAGTAGTGGAGTTCCACAGGGTTCAGTTTTAGGGCCACTTTTGTTCCTTGTATATGTAAATGACCTACCAGAGTCTGTAAATTCATTCATGAATATGTTTGCAGATGATGCAAAGATTGTGAAGAAAGAAAAAAACGAGAACAATGGTAGAGAACTTCAGGAGGATCTAAATAATCTGCATGAGTGGTCAGAAAAGTGGCTAATGAAATTCAATACTTCAAAATGTAAGGTAATGAGGATGGGTACAAGTGCAAGAAGGCCCAAGCCTGACTACTCGGTGGCTGGAGTACAACTTCAAGAGACAGAAAATGAGAGAGATCTAGGAGTAAACATACAGGCAGATTTGTCTCCAGAAATACATATAAATGGCATAGTAAGGGCAGCATATGCATTCTTATCAAATGTAAGGGTAGCCTTCAGGCACATGGACAAGGAAATGTTCAGAAATATTTATGTAACCTATGTGAGGCCAAAACTCGAATATGCAGCCCCCTTTTGGAATCCACACTTGAAAAAGCACATAGCTAAGCTTGAAAAAGTTCAAAGACATGACACGAAACTGGTGCCAGAAATACGCAATCTCAGTTATGATGAGAGGCTGAGGGAAATAGACTTACCATCACTCGATGCTAGAAGAGTGAGGGGGGATATGGTGACAGTCTTTAAATTCCTTCATGGTTATGATAGAGTGGATAGGGATTGATATTTTGATATGGCTGGCTCTAGAACTAGAGGTCATAGTTTGAAGCTTCGTAAGAAAACTTCTTTGCAGGATGTAAGGAAATACTTTTTCAGTGTAAGAGTAGTTGATAATTGGAATTGGCTAAGCGAGGAGGTAGTTAATGCTATCTCAATCCATAGTTTTAAGGACAGGTATGATAAGTATCACTAAGTCTAAAATGGAAGCGATCAGGAGACGGGAAGATACGAGCTTTGGGCTCTTTCCCGTAAACACAATTAGGTAATCCCAATTAGGTAATCACAATTAGGTAATCACACACACACACACACACACACACACACACACACACACACACACACACACACCTACCAGAGTCTGTAAATTCATTCATGAATATGTTTGCAGATGATGCAAAGATTGTGAAGAAAGTAAAAACGAGAACAATGGTAGAGAACTTCAGGAGGATCTAAATAATCTGCATGAGTGGTCAGAAAAGTGGCTAATGAAATTCAGTACTTCAAAATGTAAGGTAATGAGAATGGGTACAAGTGCAAGAAGGCCCAAGCTTGACTACTCGGTGGCTGGAGTACAACTTCAAGAGACAGAAAATGAGAGAGATCTAGGAGTAAACATACTGGCAGATTTGTCTCCAGAAATACATATAAATGGCATAGTAAGGGCAGCATATGCATTCTTATCAAATGTAAGGGTAGCCTTCAGGCACATGGACAAGGAAATGTTCAGAAATATTTATGTAACCTATGTGAGGCCCAAACTCGAATATGCAGCCCCCTTTTGGAATCCGCACTTGAAAAAGCACATAGCTAAGCTTGAAAAAGTTCAAAGACATGACACGAAACTGCTGCCAGAAATACGCAATCTCAGTTATGATGAGAGACTGAGGGAAATAGACTTACCATCACTCGAAGCTAGAAGAGTGAGGGGGGGATATGGTGACAGTCTTTAAATTCCTTCATGGTTATGATAGAGTGGATAGGGATCGATATTTTGATATGGCTGGCTCTAGAACTAGAGGTCATAGTTTGAAGCTTCGTAAGAAAACTTCTTTGCAGGATGTAAGGAAATACTTTTTCAGTGTAAGAGTAGTTGATAATTGGAATTGGCTAAGCGAGGAGGTAGTTAATGCTATCTCAATCCATAGTTTTAAGGACAGGTATGATAAGTATCACTAAGTCTAAAATGGAAGCGATCAGGAGACGGGAAGATACGGTGTGAGAGGGAGAACATAAAAATGTCGGGAGAAGGGGTAGTCATCAGGGGACTTAAACAGAGAATCAAGAAGTTAGAGGAAATTGTTATAAGCCTTGATGATAAAATTCGGAATATGGATGGAGAAATGAAAGAGAATGAAACACTCAGAGAACAAATAAGATCTTTGGAGGAGGCAAATAAAGCACAAGGGCAGGAGAGAAAGGAACTAGAAAAAAGAATAAAGAAGCTGGAAGGAAAAGAGTCAACTAGAATCTAGAATTTCTAAACAAGAAGATCAAAACAAACAGCTGAATGACAACCTAAAGGAATTAGATGTTAGTTCACTGCTCTCTTCTGAGAGAGACGAGATTGCTGCTTGGAATGTTCAGATTAAGGAAAACATTGAACAGTTCAGAAAAGAGTTCCAGGAGCTGAATATGGAAAATGATGCCATGAAAACGTCCTTTGCTGATGCACTAAAGGGGAATGTGGCAGTAAAAGAGGCTGTAAAGGTGGTGGCACTGGAAAACATACAAACAGTTGACTATAAAGAGACAGTAATCGAAAAAATGAAAGACGTTGTGATGGAAAGGGCAAACCCACTCATCAGACAGGCACTTGATAAGGAGAAGACAGTGGTAATCTCAGGCATAAGTGAATCCCAGGAGCCAACATGGCAAGGGAGACTTGAAGAAAATAAAGCTAGCGTTGTAGACCTGATAAGAAAGCTTGGAGTAGTATGTGGTCCTGAGGATATTGTAAACATACACCAACTAGGTAAATATTCGAGGGAAGGAAAGCCGAGACCAACAAAAGTAACCTTTGAGAGAGGGGAAACATGTAGGGAAATATTGTTGAGAAAAAAAAGTCTAAAAGACCTTCAAGAATGCAAAGAAGTGTTCATTAGACGATACAGAACACAGGAAGAGATGGGAAAGATCAAAAACTTGTTGCAAGAGGCAAGAAGGTTAAATGATGAAAGAAATGAAGAAGAGAAGAAAAATTTTCGTTACAGAATACTTCCAGACAAAGGGGAGATAAAGAAGATAATGACAGAAGATCAGGGGATGAGGCCTCATTAAGATTGTTATACACAAATGCTGATGGATTAGCTGGTAAGGCAGTAGAATTAAAAGATAGGATTCACAACAGTAAGGCAGATATAGTAGCCATTACAGAGACTAAGTTGAGTGAGGACATAAACAGTGTCACAGTTTTTCCTAAGGGCTTCAGAATACTAAGGGTTGAAAGATGTGAGAGGACTGGTGGAGGGATAGCACTGCTCATAAGTGAGAGGATTCAAGTTGAAGAAATAAACTTGGCTATAGAAAGTGAGTTCAGGGAATTTCTTGTTGCTCGCATAAATACTGGGTCAGAGAGCATTATAATAACTGTTGTATACAACCCACCAAGGAACCAAAATAGGCTTGAAATTTATGAGGAAAGTCATATAGGTACTATTGAAGTCATAAACTCAGTTGTTAACATGGCACGGGAGAAAAAATGTAGGATTTTGATTATGGGAGACTTTAATCATAAAGAGATAGATTGGATAAATCTTGACCCACACAGTGGTGAGGACTCATTTGGGGCAAGATTCCTAGATTGCAAACAAGGGAATTTCCTACACCAACATGTAATGGAACCAACAAGAGCCAGGGGTGGGGATGAGCCATCACTACTTGATCTAGTGTTCACAGATAATGTGTTGGATATTGAAAATATTGAGTATGAACCACCAATTGGAAAGTGACCACTGTGTGTTGTTGATGGAGTATATCATTGAAGATATTCTTCCTGAGAGTAGAGGCACTGAGGACATGAGGAGGAACTATCGGAAAGGAGATTACATCAAAATGAATGAGCTTTTTGCAGTTATTGACTGGAGAACCTTATTTTACAACAAACCTGTACAAGAAATGTATGACATCTTTTGTGAGAAATATGGGAAGATAGTAGATTGCTGCATACCTTTCACCAAAGTAGGTGTAATTCATGCCAGAGAGAAATGGTTCGATAATTGGTGTAAAAGAGCTAAGGAGTGGAGAGACAAATGCTGGAAAAGGTATAGGAGGAGAAAAAACATAAATGCCTGGCAAACCTACAAAAGAGCAAGAAATGACTACCTAAGTAAAAGGAGAGAGGCAGAGAGAGATTATGAGAGGGACATCACCAGGAAGGCTAAAGAAAATCCCAAGCTTTTCCACAGCTTTATCAGAGGAAAACTGAAGGTAAAAGAACAGGTTTTAAGGCTAAAGAGAGCGGATGGAAGCATCACTGAGACGGATGAAGAGATCTGCAAAGAATTGAACAAGAAGTTTCAGTCAGTATTTACAGTAGAAAATACCCCACCCTCTCAGATTGCAGTGATAGAAGCTCAAGGGCCGGTATTAGAGAACATCAACCTTACAGCCACAGAGGTATGCAAAGCGCTGATGGATTTAGATGTTCATAAAGCTACAGGTCCTGATGACATATCCCCTCATGTGCTTAAAAAATGCGCAAACACAATATCAGTGGCACTAAGTATCATATTTAAGGAGTCACTGGAGTCGGGGGAGATTCCAAGATGCTGGAAACAAGCAAATGTGATACCTATCTTCAAAAAGGGAAGGAGGGATACGGCTCTGAACTATAGACCAGTTTCCTTGACCAGCATAGTTTGCAAAGTTATGGAGAAACTACTAAGGAAACATATCTCTCTTCACTTGGAATCCTTCAACTTTTTGTCAGTGAGGCAACATGGCTTCAGAGAAGGTAGATCAACAGTAACAAACTTATTAGAATTTTATGATGAGGTAAGCCAAATCTTACAGGAAAGAGAGGGCTGGGCAGATTGCATATTCCTAGACTTCCAGAAAGCGTTTGACACTGTTCCACATGGGAGACTTATTAGGAAGCTGCAATCAATGGCTAGAATAGGTGGAAATGTCTTGGAATGGATAAAAACTTACTTAGAAGGAAGGGAACAGGGGGTTAGAGTAAGACACTCAGTGTCTGAATGGAGAAGAGTTAGTAGTGGAGTTCCACAGGGTTCAGTTTTAGGGCCACTTTTGTTCCTTGTATATGTAAATGACCTACCAGAGTCTGTAAATTCATTCATGAATATGTTTGCAGATGATGCAAAGATTGTGAAGAAAGTAAAAAACGAGAACAATGGTAGAGAACTTCAGGAGGATCTAAATAATCTGCATGAGTGGTCAGAAAAGTGGCTAATGAAATTCAATACTTCAAAATGTAAGGTAATGAGAATGGGTACAAGTGCAAGAAGGCCCAAGCTTGACTACTCGGTGGCTGGAGTACAACTTCAAGAGACAGAAAATGAGAGAGATCTAGGAGTAAACATACTGGCAGATTTGTCTCCAGAAATACATATAAATGGCATAGTAAGGGCAGCATATGCATTCTTATCAAATGTAAGGGTAGCCTTCAGGCACATGGACAAGGAAATGTTCAGAAATATTTATGTAACCTATGTGAGGCCAAAACTCGAATATGCAGCCCCCTTTTGGAATCCGCACTTGAAAAAGCACATAGATAAGCTTGAAAAAGTTCAAAGACATGCCACGAAACTGGTGCCAGAAATACGCAATCTCGGTTATAATGAGAGGCTGAGGGAATTAGACTTGCCATCACTCGAAGCTAGAAGAGTAAGGGGGGATATGGTGACAGTCTTTAAATTCCTTCATGGTTATGATAGAGTGGATAGGGATCGATATTTCGATATGGCTGGCTCTAGAACTAGAGGTCATAGTTTGAAGCTTCGTAAGAAAACTTCTTTGCAGGATGTAAGGAAATACTTTTTCAGTGTAAGAGAAGTTGATAATTGGAATTGGCTAAGCGAGGAGGTAGTTAATGCTATCTCAATCCATAGTTTTAAGGACAGGTACGATAAGTATCACTAAGTCTAAAATGGAAGCGATCAGGAGACGGGAAGATACGAGCTTTGGGCTCTTTCCCGTAAACACAATTAGGTAATCACAATTAGGTAATCACACACACACACACACCTACCAGAGTCTGTAAATTCATTCATGAATATGTTTGCAAATGATGCAAAGATTGTGAAGAAAGTAAAAAACGAGAACAATGGTTGAGAACTTCAGGAGGATCTAAATAATCTGCATGAGTGGTCAGAAAAGTGGCTAATGAAATTCAGTACTTCAAAATGTAAGGTAATGAGAATGGGTACAAGTGCAAGAAGGCCCAAGCTTGACTACTCGGTGGCTGGAGTACAACTTCAAGAGACAGAAAATGAGAGAGATCTAGGAGTAAACATATTGGCAGATTTGTCTCCAGAAATACATATAAATGGCATAGTAAGGGCAGCATATGCATTCTTATCAAATGTAAGGGTAGCCTTCAGGCACATGGACAAGGAAATGTTCAGAAATATTTATGTAACCTATGTGAGGCCAAAACTCGAATATGCAGCCCCCTTTTGGAATCCGCACTTGAAAAAGCACATAGCTAAGCTCAGTTATGATGAGAGACTGAGGGAATTAGACTTACCATCACTCGAAGCTAGAAGAGTGAGGGGGGATATGGTGACAGTCTTTAAATTCCTTCATGGTTATGATAGAGTGGATAGGGATCGATATTTTGATATGGCTGGCTCTAGAACTAGAGGTCATAGTTTGAAGCTTCGTAAGAAAACTTCTTTGCAGGATGTAAGGAAATACTTTTTCAGTGTAAGAGAAGTTGATAATTGGAATTGGCTAAGCGAGGAGGTAGTTAATGCTATCTCAATCCATAGTTTTAAGGACAGGTACGATAAGTATCACTAAGTCTAAAATGGAAGCGATCAGGAGACGGGAAGATACGAGCTTTGGGCTCTTTCCCGTAAACACAATTAGGTAATCACAATTAGGTAATCACACACACACACACACCTACCAGAGTCTGTAAATTCATTCATGAATATGTTTGCAAATGATGCAAAGATTGTGAAGAAAGTAAAAAACGAGAACAATGGTTGAGAACTTCAGGAGGATCTAAATAATCTGCATGAGTGGTCAGAAAAGTGGCTAATGAAATTCAGTACTTCAAAATGTAAGGTAATGAGAATGGGTACAAGTGCAAGAAGGCCCAAGCTTGACTACTCGGTGGCTGGAGTACAACTTCAAGAGACAGAAAATGAGAGAGATCTAGGAGTAAACATATTGGCAGATTTGTCTCCAGAAATACATATAAATGGCATAGTAAGGGCAGCATATGCATTCTTATCAAATGTAAGGGTAGCCTTCAGGCACATGGACAAGGAAATGTTCAGAAATATTTATGTAACCTATGTGAGGCCAAAACTCGAATATGCAGCCCCCTTTTGGAATCCGCACTTGAAAAAGCACATAGCTAAGCTCAGTTATGATGAGAGACTGAGGGAATTAGACTTACCATCACTCGAAGCTAGAAGAGTGAGGGGGGATATGGTGACAGTCTTTAAATTCCTTCATGGTTATGATAGAGTGGATAGGGATCGATATTTTGATATGGCTGGCTCTAGAACTAGAGGTCATAGTTTGAAGCTTCGTAAGAAAACTTCTTTGCAGGATGTAAGGAAATACTTTTTCAGTGTAAGAGAAGTTGATAATTGGAATTGGCTAAGCGAGGAGGTAGTTAATGCTATCTCAATCCATAGTTTTAAGGACAGGTACGATAAGTATCACTAAGTCTAAAATGGAAGCGATCAGGAGACGGGAAGATACGAGCTTTGGGCTCTTTCCCGTAAACACAATTAGGTAATCACAATTAGGTAATCACACACACACACACACCTACCAGAGTCTGTAAATTCATTCATGAATATGTTTGCAAATGATGCAAAGATTGTGAAGAAAGTAAAAAACGAGAACAATGGTTGAGAACTTCAGGAGGATCTAAATAATCTGCATGAGTGGTCAGAAAAGTGGCTAATGAAATTCAGTACTTCAAAATGTAAGGTAATGAGAATGGGTACAAGTGCAAGAAGGCCCAAGCTTGACTACTCGGTGGCTGGAGTACAACTTCAAGAGACAGAAAATGAGAGAGATCTAGGAGTAAACATATTGGCAGATTTGTCTCCAGAAATACATATAAATGGCATAGTAAGGGCAGCATATGCATTCTTATCAAATGTAAGGGTAGCCTTCAGGCACATGGACAAGGAAATGTTCAGAAATATTTATGTAACCTATGTGAGGCCAAAACTCGAATATGCAGCCCCCTTTTGGAATCCGCACTTGAAAAAGCACATAGCTAAGCTCAGTTATGATGAGAGACTGAGGGAATTAGACTTACCATCACTCGAAGCTAGAAGAGTGAGGGGGGATATGGTGACAGTCTTTAAATTCCTTCATGGTTATGATAGAGTGGATAGGGATCGATATTTTGATATGGCTGGCTCTAGAACTAGAGGTCATAGTTTGAAGCTTCGTAAGAAAACTTCTTTGCAGGATGTAAGGAAATACTTTTTCAGTGTAAGAGAAGTTGATAATTGGAATTGGCTAAGCGAGGAGGTAGTTAATGCTATCTCAATCCATAGTTTTAAGGACAGGTACGATAAGTATCACTAAGTCTAAAATGGAAGCGATCAGGAGACGGGAAGATACGAGCTTTGGGCTCTTTCCCGTAAACACAATTAGGTAATCACAATTAGGTAATCACACACACACACACACACCTACCAGAGTCTGTAAATTCATTCATGAATATGTTTGCAAATGATGCAAAGATTGTGAAGAAAGTAAAAAACGAGAACAATGGTAGAGAACTTCAGGAGGATCTAAATAATCTGCATGAGTGGTCAGAAAAGTGGCTAATGAAATTCAGTACTTCAAAATGTAAGGTAATGAGAATGGGTACAAGTGCAAGAAGGCCCAAGCTTGACTACTCGGTGGCTGGAGTACAACTTCAAGAGACAGAAAATGAGAGAGATCTAGGAGTAAACATATTGGCAGATTTGTCTCCAGAAATACATATAAATGGCATAGTAAGGGCAGCATATGCATTCTTATCAAATGTAAGGGTAGCCTTCAGGCACATGGACAAGGAAATGTTCAGAAATATTTATGTAACCTATGTGAGGCCAAAACTCGAATATGCAGCCCCCTTTTGGAATCCGCACTTGAAAAAGCACATAGCTAAGCTCAGTTATGATGAGAGACTGAGGGAATTAGACTTACCATCACTCGAAGCTAGAAGAGTGAGGGGGGATCTGGTGACAGTCTTTAAATTCCTTCATGGTTATGATAGAGTGGATAGGGATCGATATTTTGATATGGCTGGCTCTAGAACTAGAGGTCATAGTTTGAAGCTTCGTAAGAAAACTTGTTTGCAGGATGTAAGGAAATACTTTTTCAGTGTAAGAGCAGTTGATAATTGGAATTGGCTAAGCGAGGAGGTAGTTAATGCTATCTCAATCCATAGTTTTAAGGACAGGTATGATAAGTATCACTAGGTCTAAAATGGAAGCGATCAGGAGACGGGAAGATACGAGCTTTGGGCTCTTTCCCGTAAACACAATTAGGTAATCACAATTAGGTAATCACACACACACACACACACACACACACACACCACCGCGCGTTCAGTGACACACGGAATTGCTCCTCTTAAATTTTAAAGTTTCGAGTGACTAAAGTGCTTAGTGGAAAACTTTACCATAATTTCCAAAAATCTGAAATCGTGCAGAGTATTGTGAGTACAAAAACTAATATTTGTTGTAAGGCGAGACTGTTCATATTAAAGGAAAAAAATTGAGAACTTTTTCGTGAGGAAGAGAGAGAAGCTGCCGCCCAGTTTCTGCCTTGAGGGAAATCTAGAAGAGTTGCCAGACGTGGAGCCTCACACCACATTGCCTAATTTTTTGTGTAAACTGGGGAAAGCTCTTAAGCCGTTTTACCTGATCCTGTGGTTCTATATATTGTTAAAAACAGTATCCTTCCCATTTATATTAACTAGTTAGTTAGTTTGATACACGAAAAAATTGAATAGTAAAAGAAAAAAAAAATTACCAAATACCCACCTGTCAACAGTACTGAGTTAAGTTGCCAAGTAGTACAGCAGTCCTATTTTCTTCATTTTTTTTTTTTGCTTTTCTTTTAGCTTTCTCGTTTGCTATTTTGTTATTTTGTATATATATTGAGTTAAATGTAAAGTCTAAATCCCGTGATAACATATCTTGGTTAGCAAGTCAGTTTATCAGTTAGGAAGAATATATAACAAGAAACAGGTGGGTGCCACCTCGAACACAAATTCGAATTTTCCTTCAGGTTTGACTTTTGTTTTTCTTTTTCTTTTTATACGTAAATTACCATGGTCAAGTTTTTAAGTTAAGATGTGTGTTACCAGAAAGGAGACAAACTGAGTCACTAAATAGCACTTATATGGAGATATAAAAATTCTGTGTGAAGGTATATTAGAAGTTTTTCTCTTTTCTTTTTTTTTCCTCTTTCTCGTCTTCTTTCTATATTCTGTGAGAGGGAGAACATAAAAATGAAGCCATCTCTGTCCCAAACCTCTCCCACCCATGGGTCGGGAGAAGGGGTAGTCATCAGAGGACTTAAACAGAGAATCAAGAAGTTAGAGGAAATGGTTACAAGCCTTGATGATAAAATTCGGAATATGGATGGAGAAATGAAAGAGAATGAAACACTCAGAGAACAAATAAGATCTTTGGAGGAAGCAAATAAAGCACAAGGGCAGGAGAGAAAGGAACTAGAAAAAAGAATAAAGAAGCTGGAAGGGGAAAAGAGTCAACTAGAATCTAGAATTTCTAAACAAGAAGATAAAAACAAACAGCTAAATGACAACCTAAAGGAATTAGATGTTAGTTCACTGCTATCTTCTGAGAGAGACGAGATTGCTGCTTGGAATGTTCAGATTAAGGAAAACATTGAACAGTTCAGAAAAGAGTTCCAGGAGCTGAATATGGAAAATGATGCCATGAAAACGTCCTTTGCTGATGCACTAAAGGGGAATGTGGCAGTAAAAGAGGCTGTAAAGGTGGTGGCACTGGAAAACATACAAACAGTTGACTATAAAGAGACAGTAATCGAAAAAATGAAAGACGTTGTGATGGAAAGGGCAAACCCACTCATCAGACAGGCACTTGATAAGGAGAAGACAGTGGTAATCTCAGGCATAAGTGAATCCCAGGAGCCAACATGGCAGGGGAGACTTGAAGAAAATAAAGCTAGGGTTGTAGACCTGATAAGAAAGCTTGGAGTAGTATGTGGTCTTGAGGATATTGTAAACATACACCAACTAGGTAAATATTCGAGGGAAGGAAAGCCGAGACCAACAAAAGTAACCTTTGAGAGAGGGGAGACATGTAGGGAAATATTGTTGAGAAAAAAAAGTCTAAAAGACCTTCAAGAATGCAAAGAAGTGTTCATTAGACGATACAGAACACAGGAAGAGATGGGAAAGATCAAAAACTTGTTGCAAGAGGCAAGAAGGTTAAATGATGAAAGAAATGAAGAAGAGAAGAAAAATTTTCGTTACGGAATACTTCCAGACAAAGGGGAGATAAAGAAGATAATGACAGAAGATCAGGGGATGGGGCCTCATTAAGATTGTTATACACAAATGCTGATGGATTAGCTGGTAAGGCAGTAGAATTAAAAGATAGGATTCACAACAGTAAGGCAGATATAGTAGCAATTACAGAGACTAAGTTGAGTGAGGACATAAACAGTGTCACAGTTTTTCCTAAGGGCTTCAGAATACTAAGGGTCGAAAGATCTGAGAGGACTGGTGGAGGGATAGCACTGCTCATAAGTGAGAGGATTCAAGTTGAAGAGATAAACTTGGCTATAGAAAGTGAGTTCAGGGAATTTCTTGTTGCTCGCATAAATACTGGGTCAGAGAGCATTATAATAACTGTTGTATACAACCCACCAAGGAACCAAAATAGGCTTGAAATTTATGAGGAAAGTCATATAGGTACGATTGAAGTCATAAACTCAGTTGTTAACATGGCGCGGGAGAAAAAATGTAGGATTTTGATTATGGGAGACTTTAATCATAAAGAGATAGATTGGATAAATCTTGACCCACACAGTGGGGAGGACTCCTTTGGGGCAAGATTCCTAGATTGCGTACAAGGGAATTTCCTACACCAACATGTAATGGAACCAACAAGAGCCAGGGGTGGGGATGAGCCATCACTACTTGATCTGGTGTTCACAGATAATGTGTTGGATATTGAAAATATTGAGTATGAACCACCAATTGGAAAGAGTGACCACTGTGTGTTGTTGATGGAGTATATCATTGAAGACATTCTTCCTGAGAGTAGAGGCACTGAGGACATGAGGAGGAACTATCAGAAAGGAGATTACATCAAAATGAATGAGCTTTTTGCAGTTATTGACTGGAGAACCTTATTTTACAACAAATCTGTACAAGAAATGTATGACATCTTTTGTGAGAAATATGGGAAGATAGTAGATTGCTGCATACCTGTCACCAAAGTAGGTGTAATTCATGCCAGAGAGAAATGGTTCGATAATGGGTGTAAAAGAGCTAAGGAGTGGAGAGACAAATGCTGGAAAAGGTATAGGAGGAGAAAAAACATAAATGCCTGGCAAACCTACAAAAGAGCAAGAAATGACTACCTAAGTAAAAGGAGAGAGGCAGAGAAAGATTATGAGAGGGACATCACCAGGAAGGCTAAAGAAAATCCCAAGCTTTTCCACAGCTTTATCAGAGGAAAACTGAAGGTAAAAGAACAGGTTTTAAGGCTAAAGAGAGCGGATGGAAGCATCACTGAGACGGACGAAGAGATCTGCAAAGAATTGAACAAGGAGTTTCAGTCAGTATTTACAGTAGAAAATACCCCACCCTCTCAGATTGCAGTGATAGAAGCTCAAGGGCCGGTATTAGAGAACATCAACCTTACAGCCACAGAGGTATGCAAAGCGCTGATGGATTTAGATGTTCATAAAGCTACAGGTCCTGATGACATATCCCCTCATGTGCTTAAAAAATGCGCAAACACAATATCAGTGGCACTAAGTATCATATTTAAGGAGTCATTGGAGTCGGGGGAGATTCCAAGATGCTGGAAACAAGCAAATGTGATACCTATCTTCAAAAAGGGAAGGAGGGATACGGCTCTGAACTATAGACCAGTTTCCTTGACCAGCATAGTTTGCAAAGTTATGGAGAAACTACTAAGGAAACATATCTCTCTTCACTTGGAATCCTTCAACTTTTTGTCAGTGAGGCAACATGGCTTCAGAGAAGGAAGATCAACAGTAACAAACTTATTAGAATTTTATGATGAGGTAAGCCAAATCTTACAGGAAAGAGAGGGCTGGGCAGATTGCATATTCCTAGACTTCCAGAAAGCGTTTGACACTGTTCCACATGGGAGACTTATTAGGAAGCTGCAATCAATGGCTAGAATAGGTGGAAATGTCTTGGAATGGATAAAAACTTACTTAGAAGGAAGGGAACAGAGGGTTAGAGTAAGACACTCAGTGTCTGAATGGAGAAGAGTTAGTAGTGGAGTTCCACAGGGTTCAGTTTTAGGGCCACTTTTGTTCCTTGTATATGTAAATGACCTACCAGAGTGTGTAAATTCATTCATGAATATGTTTGCAGATGATGCAAAGATTGTGAAGAAAGTAAAAAACGAGAACAATGGTAGAGAACTTCAGGAGGATCTAAATAATCTGCATGAGTGGTCAGAAAAGTGGCTAATGAAATTCAATACCTCAAAATGTAAGGTAATGAGAATGGGTACAAGTGCAAGAAGGCCCAAGCTTGACTACTCGGTGGCTGGAGTACAACTTCAGGAGACAGAAAATGAGAGAGATCTAGGAGTAAACTTATTGGCAGATTTGTCTCCAGAAATACATATAAATGGCGTAGTAAGGGCAGCATATGCATTCTTATCAAATGTAAGGGTAGCCTTCAGGCACATGGACAAGGAAATGTTCAGAAATATTTATGTAACCTATGTGAGGCCAAAACTCGAATATGCAGCCCCCTTTTGGAATCCGCACTTGAAAAAGCACATAGCTAAGCTTGAAAAAGTTCAAAGACATGCCACGAAACTGGTGCCAGAAATACGCAATCTCAGTTATGATGAGAGGCTGAGGGAATTAGACTTGCCATCACTCGAAGCTAGAAGAGTAAGGGGGGATATGGTGACAGTCTTTAAATTCCTTCATGGTTATGATAGAGTGGATAGGGATCGATATTTCGATATGGCTGGCTCCAGAACTAGAGGTCATAGTTTGAAGCTTCGGAAGAAAACTTGTTTGCAGGATGTAAGGAAATACTTTTTCAGTGTAAGAGTAGTTGATAATTGGAATTGGCTAAGCGAGGAGGTAGTTAATGCTACCTCAATCCATAGTTTTAAGGACAGGTATGATAAGTATCACTAAGTCTAAAAATGGAACCGATCACGAGACGGGAAGATACGAGCTTTGGGCTCTTTCCCGTAAACACAATTAGGTAATCACAATTAGGTAATCACACACACACCATGCCACGAAACTGGTGCCAGAAATACGCAATCTCAGTTATGATGAGAGGCTGAGGGAATTTGACTTACCATCACTCGAAGCTAGAAGAGTAAGGGGGGATATGGTGACAGTCTTTAAATTCCTTCATGGTTATGATAGAGTGGATAGGGATCGATATTTCGATATGGCTGGCTCTAGAACTAGGGGTCATAGTTTGAAGCTTCGTAAGAAAACTTCTTTGCAGGATGTAAGGAAATACTTTTTCAGTGTAAGAGTAGTTGATAATTGGAATTGGCTAAGCGAGGAGGTAGTTAATGCTATCTCAATCCATAGTTTTAAGGACAGGTATGATAAGTATCACTAAGTCTAAAATGGAAGCGATCAGGAGACGGGAAGATACGAGCATTGGGCTCTTTCCCGTAAACACAATTAGGTAATCAATTAGGTAATCACACACACACACCTACCAGAGTCTGTAAATTCATTCATGAATATGTTTGCAGATGATGCAAAGATTGTGATGAAAGTAAAAAACGAGAACAATGGTAGAGAACTTCAGGAGGATCTAAATAATCTGCATGAGTGGTCAGAAAAGTGGCTAATGAAATTCAGTACTTCAAAATGTAAGGTAATGAGAATGGGTACAAGTGCAAGAAGGCCCAAGCTTGACTACTCGGTGGCTGGAGTACAACTTCAAGAGACAGAAAATGAGAGAGATCTAGGAGTAAACATACTGGCAGATTTGTCTCCAGAAATACATATAAATGGCATAGTAAGGGCAGCATATGCATTCTTATCAAATGTAAGGGTAGCCTTCAGGCACATGGACAAGGAAATGTTCAGAAATATTTATGTAACCTATGTGAGGCCAAAACTCGAATATGCAGCCCCCTTTTGGAATCCGCACTTGAAAAAGCACATAGCTAAGCTCAGTTATGATGAGAGACTGAGGGAATTAGACTTACCATCACTCGAAGCTAGAAGAGTGAGGGGGGATATGGTGACAGTCTTTAAATTCCTTCATGGTTATGATAGAGTGGATAGGGATCGATATTTTGATATGGCTGGCTCTAGAACTAGAGGTCATAGTTTGAAGCTTCGTAAGAAAACTTCTTTGCAGGATGTAAGGAAATACTTTTTCAGTGTAAGAGTAGTTGATAATTGGAATTGGCTAAGCGAGGAGGTAGTTAATGCAATCTCAATCCATAGTTTTAAGGACAGGTATGATAAGTATCACTAAGTCTAAAATGGAAGCGATCAGGAGACGGGAAGATTCGAGCTTTGGGCTCTTTCCCGTAAACACAATTAGGTAGTCACAATTAGGTAATCACACACTCTTGACCATCATAGTTTGCAAAGTTATGGAGAAACTACTAAGGAAACATATCTCTCTTCACTTGGAATCCTTCAAATTTATGTCAGTGAGGCAACATGGCTTCAGAGAAGGTAGATCAACAGTAACAAACTTATTAGAATTTTATGATGAGGTAAGCTGAATCGTACAGGAAAGAGAGGGCTGGACAGACTGCATATGCCTAGACTTCCAAAAAGCATCTGACACTGTCCCACACTTGAGACTTATTAGGAAGCTGCAAGCAAAGGCTAGAATAGGTGGAAATGTTTTGGAATGGATAAAAACTTACTTAGAAGGAAGGGAACAGAGGGTTAGAGTAAGACACTCAGTGTCTGAATAGAGAAGAATTAGTAATGGAGTTCCACAGGGTTCAGTTATAGGGCTACTTTTGTTCATTGTATATGTAAATGACCTACCAGAGTCTGTAAATTCATTCGTGAATTTGCATCATTCTTTGCAGATGATGCAAAGATTGCGAAGAAAGTAGGAAACGAGAACAATGGTATAGAACTTCAGGAAGATCTAAATAGTCTCAATGAGTGGTCAGAAAAGTGGCTAATTATATTCAATACTTCAAAACGTAAGGTAATGAGAATGGGTACAAGTGAAAGAAGGCCCAAGCTTGACTACTCTGTGGCAGGAGTACAACTTCAAGAGACAGAAAATGAGAGAGATCTATGAGTAAACATACTGGCAGATTTGTCTCCAGAAATACATATAAATAGCATAGTAAGGGCAGCATGTGCCTTCTTATCAAATGTAAGGGTAGCCTTCAGGCACATGGACAAGGAAATGTTCAGAAATATCTATGTAACCTATTGAGGCCAAAACTTGAATATGCAGCCCCCTTTTGGAATCTGCACTTGAAAAAGCACGTAGCTAAGATTGATAAAGTTGAAAGACATGCCACGAAACCTGTGCCAGAAATATGTAATCTCAGTTATGATGAGAGGCTGAGGGAATTAGACTTACCATCACTCGAAGCTAGAAGATTGAGGGGGGGGGAATGGTGACAGTCTTTAAATTCCCTCATGATTATGATAGAGTGGATAGGGATCTGATATGGCAGGCTCTAGAACTAGAGTTCATAATTAGAAGCTTCGTAAGAAAACTTCTTTGCAGGATGTAAGGAAGTACTTTTTCAATGTAAGAGTAGTTGATAATTGGAATCGGCTAAGCGAGGAGGTAGTTAATGCTATCTCAGTCCATAGTTTTAAGGACAGGTGTGATAAGTATAACTTAGTACAAAATGGAACCGATGAGGAGACGGGAAGATACGAGCTTTGGGCTCTTTCCCGTAAGCACAATTAGGTAATCACAATTAGGAAATCACATACATATATACCTACATACATACATCCATGTACATCTACATATTTTAATACAATCATGAGTACATACACGCCTACATACATAAATACATACACACAAACAAGGCACCCTCACCTATTCTAGGAAGGAACAGTGACAAAAAAATATAATAGGGGGCTAAGATTGCCAAGCCTTTCATTCCCTTATCCCTTATAGTTGGCACTTACGCCTCATAGGATATACACCCATCTCGTAGCACTCACAGGTAAAGAGAGGGACTGTCCTACCTGGTGGAGGTGGAGGAATAAAAGGTGGAAGAATGCTGTCTGGCCTATCAAATCCTGACCCTTCAAACGGAGGTAAAGGAAGATCATCATCTTCTTCCATATCCGACTGTAAGAAAAAAAGATTATATATAGATAGATAGATAGACAGATATATATATATATATATAAATATATATATATATATATATATATATATATATATATATATATATATATATATATATATATATATATATATATATATATATGTATATATATATATATATATATATATATATATATATATATATATATATATATATATATATATATATATATATATATATATATATATATATATATATATATATATATATATATATATATATATATATATAGAGAGAGAGAGAGAGAGAGAGAGAGAGAGAGAGAGAGAGAGAGAGAGAGCATCGCTGCTCTACTCCGCAAGAAATTAATCTCGCAAGATTGTTCTCAATTGACACAATTTTGAAAAAGAGGAAAAACACCACATTTCCAAAATCATAAACCCAGTATGGAGACTTTATGTAAATAAAATTTATCCATGAGAGACACGTGAACTTTGTCATGTTAGGACTCCATAGGTCATATATATATATATATATATATATATATATATATATATATATATATATATATATATATATATATATATATATATATATATATTCTGTAAACAATTCATATAATAAAAGCACATATATAAAATTATTTGAGGAAAGAAATGATCATATATGAAAATTTATATTAATACTTATTAATTGTTCGTGAGGTCAGTTATCATGGCTACGCATAAGTTTGTTAGGTTGGAATACTAATTATGTTAATATTATCTATATATTTTTTCTTCAACCGTGGATTAACATATTATTTTCATATTTTTTAATATAATTACAAGCAGGAGCAGTTGTTAATGCATGTCAAAGTTATCATATAACGCATTAGTTCCTAATTGTGAAGATTAGTCCACGCTAAGAAAAGCATTAAAAACAATAAAATACTCAACATTTACGCTCTCCAGCGGGTCTCATAATAAGTTATATATATATATATATATATATATATATATATATATATATATATATATATATATATATATATATATAGATAGATAGATAGATAGATATGCGTGTGCGTGCGTGTGTTATGAAAACACTTACCAGAATATCATCATCAGCAATACTTATGTCACTTCTACCATCGCCGGAACCAAATGACTGTAAGGAACGAAATAAATGA